>LYNE01003529.1:6076-38153 GCA_001662545.1 Rosa x damascena | reverse complement strand
TTCTTCTCCTTCTTCAGAATGGTCAGGTTTGTTGATCTCCTCGGTTGATCTAGTTGAGGAGTTATAACCTGAATAGCTAGAGTCCTGAGAATCCCACCTTTCTAGAGGATGGCGGTCTGAAAAAAGTGAGTTCTGCCATTTGCCTAGCACGTTCCAATTTTTCAAAGAGCTCCTTAGTCTTATCAGAAACAATGGACATTCATGGACCTTTAAGACCAAATCAAGTGTTAGTAACATGTACAAGGTTCGAAATACAAACATTATGTGTTTCCTACTTTCTAAGTTACTTTTACATTTACATACTTAGGTACTAGAATAGAGGACCTCGTTTGTGCAATGGGACTATAGAACAGCTACCCTCGACAAAGTCATGTTTAATCCGATAAACCTAAAGCATGTCACACATCATTTTTATTTTATTTTATTTTTTTATTATAAACATAGTTAATATATCAATTGATTCCAAGTTGTAAGTCGAGCCGAATAGAAACCACTACTATTTGTGAGATATGATATAGGGATAGTCGACCAGACATAAGTCTCTTTCCTTTGTTTCAGAAGGCCGAATGGCCAGATTAAGAGGTAAGTGAGAGGGAGGACTCATTTTGGTGATACTACGGAGGCTACTCCCTCATTGAGGTTTAGGCCCCTATCGACTACTCCCACATAGTGGTTTAGGCTCATTCTATAGTATCTATGAGATCCAATTGAACCCATCACCCAGGGTCCCAATCTAAGACACCATCCGTATGCCCCTTACTCAGCTGGGAAATTAACTTTTGTGTTAGACCGTTCTCCAAGTGCTAATAAAGGCCGCCCTCAACCTCAAGAGACCTGAGCAAGGTACTAATGAAGGGTTTAGGCCAATATTAACAAAATGGCCCTTGTCTACTCATACGATTTAATTTACACACTTACAACAATTAAGTATTTAGCTAAATTCATAGCCTAAGTATATTAATCTAAGTGAAACGCATACAATTTACAACATGCTTAATCTAAGTGAAAAACATACAATTTACAACATGTCTAATCTAAGTGAAAAACATACAATTTACAACATGCTTAAAAAAAAAATCATTCTAAAGTTTGTACAACAATTATAAAAGACATGCTTAATTTCGTAACACTCATAAAACTTTAACTAAATCACAATTAAAGCTTGGCCTAACAAAAATTACAATTTGTCACCATTCCACAAGTGTAGAACAAAAATTTTGCATGCATTCTATATAAACAACAAAATCGATGACACTTTAAGTGCAAGGGATTTTAACAATCCCCGGCAACGGCGCCAAAAATTTGATGCGGCTTAAACAGCCTCACAATTTAACCCTCCAAAATGTAGTTGTCAGTATAGGATAAACAGGGATCGTTCAGTCCGGGGATTGTAGGGTACACCTACACAAAAAGGTCAATTAACAAATAAAAGAATAAAATGGGGGGTTTTGAAATTTGGTTCCTAATCTACTTGAAATAAAAACGAAACAAATAAAACTATATACAATGATCGACTTCCCTAACCTAGACCAATAACACTCGAAAATTACTATGTGTAAAAACATAAAATTCATTTTCAACATGCTACAAAAATGTGCCAATCTTAAATGCCTAGATAAGAGCCCAAATGAAAAGCCTCAGCGGATCAATCCATTTATCTTATTCATTCTAATGTAGGCTTGGATCGGAAAAGTCCTTACCAAGCCTAATACTACTAATTTTTGAAAACACTCAGCGTAATTCTCTTAACTAGTTGTATTATCTAACCCTTAAATCAACTCACACGTGCAAATTAACCATTACACATAGAATTTAACACGTAATTTCCAGAATCGTTTAATCATTAAGACATGATTTTTACCACCCGTTAGAATTAATTACTACTTGTTTAACTCAGCGCCTTAACAAATAATAATTACTCTTGGCAAATTAAGCAAACACACAAGAACTCTCACCGTTATTCTAACATGCAAACTTATGAACCTAACTCTGAAAATTACCTAAACACGTAAAAGGGCACAAGATTGTAACATGCATCATAAAAGAATTCTCGAAATTAACTCAGTAATAAACTGAAAATCTCAAAAATATTAATAAAAATATTCTGAAAATTTTGTGTCTTCAATTACACAACCCACAAATGCAAACCCACAAAACTGAAACAAAAATTGTAAGTAGAGTCATAGTTACACTTTGAAGCTTTCCTCAGCGGCTTGGCAACAAGGTGATGAACTCGTCTCTACTATGGTGGTGGAGCGTCCTTGACTCAGCGCCTTAGAGCTTTGTAGATTGTTGGATGGATGGTGGTCACGGTCTTGTAGGTGATGGAAGTTTAAGGAGTGAATTGGGCAGAGTCTCGTAAAAGTTTTTGGCCAAGAAGTGATCTTGGCTGGGAAGTCATAGGCCAGGAATTATCTTGGTCAGGAAGTGATCTTGGCTGGGAAGTGATGCAAATTCAGTTCTGGACGTTGCCTATTTATAGGGGAGCATTGGTTGGCTTTTGTCGATCATACCCTTCATCATTGGACGGATGAGATTGGATCGTAATTCCTTTAATTTCCAACTAAAACATCTCCTTTAAGGCCTTAACTCCTCTCATAACGGGGCAATTCTTTTAATTTCCAAGCTGAAACATCTTTCTCCTTTATTCTCCAACTGAAAACGTCTTTCACTTTATTTCCCTTCTTCATTGCTTGGTCAACCTGATTTAATAAAGGGCACAAAATTAAATTCTTTTAGAGAAAATAAAAGAAATTAAAACAATTTAATTTCAGAAAAATACACCCATAAATTCTCTCTTAAGGCCCACAGATTAGCATGAAGGTGAGGAATCCTGATCCAGCTAGGATTCTTCATGAATTTTGCGTTTTCTGCCTATTTCACGCCAAACACTCTACAAGACTCTTAAAATGACTCGATGACTCAAAACACGAAACTTAAGGGAGAAACAAGGCTAAAATGGGGCATATACTCATTAATATCGTCGCACATTGTGCTTCTATCAAGGACCAGGGCAAACCTATGACCTCAACCCAACCTCATTTTAATTCTTAGGAAAAAATATCATTTTAGTCATTCAATTTTGATCCGTTTGACACTTTGGTCATTGATTTTTAAAAAAAATATCACTTTGATCACTCAACTTTAACATTGTTGAACATTTTAGTCACTACCGTTAAATGTTTCTTCACAAACCGTTAAAATTGAGGACGTTTTGGTCAAATCATTAAAAGATAAATCTGAAAAAAATAAAATTAATTTGAGCCTTCTTGAATTTATTTTCTTGCAAATTGCAATCGCATAAATGAAGGTTTTTAGTTGGCCTCCACGACCAAACACAGGAGTCTCTCCCTCTAGTCCTATTAATTCATTACAAATTGAAAGTTCAAACCTTGTAAAAGACCATTATTCTCCCACAGAGAGACTCAAAATTAGATCATTAACCAAAAACTTAGACTAGACCTTCTCAACTTCATCGTAGACTAGGACCAAGTCCTCAAGATTAAGAAAGAGATATCAAGGCCATCAATGCCTTGGCTTCTCTGTGCAAAGATAAGGCGCAGCTCTTCATCTAGAACCGACTGCTATTTATAAGAAGAGTTTATTTTCCTCTTCTGGGTTGATTAGGGATTGAATTTGTCACGCCCCTGATTTTTAACACAAATAAAAATCGATATATAATCCCATAATTATACATGCGTGAATGTTCAGCCATCAATACAAAAATACCTAGAAACTTTTTCCCTTTTTACCCAAGTATATATTGATGCTCTGAACCCACTATGTCAATATTGACCCGCTCCACAGGGTCATATATTACATAAGCTTACGAATTAAATTGTCAACAACAAGATAAAACGTAAATGCTCCTCAGAGTTTACTACAACGGAAGTCCTTATCAATAGTAAGGTCACAGAAATAGCTTCCTACCGTGAAGCTGCAAAGGCGCTACCTCAGCTTTAACCACGATTATCCTAACTTGCAGGATTAACCCCTACACTGTTTGAATAGTGTACCGGGTTGTCACACAACAAACCCGGTAAGTTTTTGCAAGCCCGTATGAGTAACTCAAAATAGTTAACACAACTCACACCAGAAATAAGGAAAACAACTCACGCTTTGATTCCTTAAAACATGAAATAAAGGAGAATAACTCACACTTTAATTTCCTTTCAAATCAAAATGAAAGAAAGCAACTCACACCTAGTTTGCTTTTAAAACGAAACATAGAAAACAACTCACTCCTTGATTTCTATCAATTGTACCAAAATCGTACCATAGAAAACAACCCACACTTGAATTCTATCAATATAACATAGAAAGCAAAACTCACTCCTTGATTTCTATCAAATGTACCAAAATCGTACCATAGAAAACAACCCACACTTGAATTCTATCAATATAACATAGAAAGCAACTCACTCCTTGATTTCTATCAATTGTACCAAAATCGTACCATAGAAAACAACTCACACCTTGATTTCTATCAAATCGTTAATAAGGAAAACAACTTGCACCTTGTCCCTTAAAAACCGTTAATAAGGAAGCAACTCACACCTTGTTCCCTAAAAACACGTAATGTCATGAATTATCAATAACCAATTCCCGTTACCCCATGAATCACCTATATGGCAGATAGATTAGAGCTCTAACTGAAACATAACCACTCATCCGGCCAAAGACGTGATTACCTGATATTCTGCCCAAGGTCATAGACCTTCGTTCCTCGGGCCACACAGTCCTTTGGAGCAAAACATTAAAGGAGTCGCACTGGACTCAAAATGTTACACAAATCTCAACGCTTTTGAAAACAATTGAAATCAACATTTCCATAATCATTGTTTTCCGAAAAGCCATAACACAAAACATTAAAAAGCATCATTTCATGCATCATACACAAATCTCAACGCTTTTCAAAACAAATCGAATCAACAATTCCACAATCATTTGTTTTCCCAAAAGCCACAACCCAAAACAATAAAAAGCATCATTCATGCATATTGTTTTCATAAATCCACAAACCACCAAAACATATATATTTCACGTAAATATATATATATATATATATATACGTAGTTATCCGCTCAGGAAGGCCTACTAATACCAACTATAGTTTGCAGTTACTAAATAACTCTAAAAACAATAAGGGTATTCAGTTCATTAATGAACCTTGTGAGACTACTCAACTCGAAACTCCAGCTGCGTCTTCACACCACTATGTCAAGCACCTATGGAAAGTACAGCCTTGATTCAGTCAATGAAACACAAGGAATAACGTTCGAAACACTAAATAAAACCAAAATTCCCAAAGTGACACCAATTGAGTCGAAACCACATCCGAGACCACCCAATGGCTCCGGAATACTTCTACGATTGATATGTCCAAACCACAAGTCGATCGAACGCTCGGATCCTCACGGATCGAATAAATTCACCGATATGAAACGGTAAAAATCATAACAAATCCATTCGAACTCCAAAATTTACATATTATATATCAAAACGCTCGTATCAACGAGTAGAACATATATCATACCAGAAACAGTCCCTTAGATGGCTAGAACAGCACCGGAACGCTGCCACAGGCGGTGGAGCACCGCCGCCGGCGAATTCTCATTATTTCCCAAAACTCCCAACATCAAAAATGTTCATCTAAACATGCTTGTGAATTTTCATAGCTAGCTCGAAGTCAGAAAACAAGCATAAATGGTCAAAAACTATCTCACAAGCTTTGAATTTTTGCTGAATCTGAGTTGAACCGATTTCCACGTAAATCGATCCAAACAAACACCACAGATCGATCTAGAAAGCTTCCACGAACCCAAAGAAGGCAACTTGAAGACGTGCCATCACCGGAACAAGGATTTCCGGTCAGGTCCGAAATCCTCAAACTTTGCCTCCTTGTAGCTCAGCTGTAAAAGAGAATCGATGCTAGAGGACACCAGAGGGAGGAGCAGACGGCCGAGACGAGCTAATCTGGAAGATTTCACTGCCGGAAAAGTCTGGTCAGGTCAGCCGGGTTCAGGTCAGACGAAAAACTCAGATACGAAGCCTCCACAGGGTATTGAACTAGTCAATTATCCCCGATCAAAGTTTCTCTGCAATCCATACAGAAAGAAATCCAAACACTAACACTGATCGCCACATCTTCGATTTCAACAACACTACGATCAACCACATTGTAAACTTCATCACCGGCATATAAACAATAAAATATGCCGCACCACATAACACCTTGGAGATAAGGCTGACCTAAACATCGAATCTCCACATCTCAAGGTACAACATGCGCCTAGCTCAACAATTGATATAGGTACCTTACCTAATATCGCAATTCGAATGCACCCTACCATCCCACTTGGAGGTAATCTAAACATCTCACCGGTTTCAATCACGTACCAATGCAACAACAATTTTGCAAAACTACAGCACTATGCAAAACTACCTAAGAGTCCAGAGTCCTGTCCTCACAGTATATGCATCGATATATCATCTATTGCAACACTCTCATTGCTAAATTTAAAATGACATTTCATTTCAAATAAGGGGGGTGACAGTTTGGTATCAGAGCGTAAGGTGCATATTTGGTGAGAATCAATACTCCTCGAGTGATGGCCCGTTTGCAGCGGATCCCTATTTGATGCTCTTCAGTATTAATATAGTCATTGGGTATGCAGTTAGTTCACATGGATTTATATGCATCGATAATTGGTATTTGAAATTCGATGTAGTAGTTAGTTCACATGGATTTATTGAGAATTTGGTGGATGAATGTGTGTACATGAAGAGAAAGGGCAGAAAATTTCATTTTTTTGATACTTTATGTGGATGATATTAATCTACTATAAAAAACTAAAGTCTTTCTATCAAAACACTTTGATATGAAAGACTTAGGTGAGGTTGCATATGTTCTCGGCATTGAGATCAAGAGAGACAGAAGTAGAAATCTATTGGGGTTATCACAACAAAGTTATATATCAAAGGTGTTGAAGAGATTTGATATGCAGCAATATTCAAATGGTGAAGCACCAATTTCTAAGGGAGATTAATTAAGCAAGTCACAGTGTCCAAGCAATGATTTAGAAAGGGAAGAAATGAAGAATAGGCCATATGCTCAATTGGTAGGAAGCAAGGTTAGACTTGGCATTTGCAGTGAGAGTTTTAGCAAGGTTCTAATTAGATCCAGGTTACAAGCATTGGGTTGCAGGCAAAAAGATGCTTAGATATTTGCAGAGAACTAAGCACCATATGCTTGTATACAGAATAGTCAAGGACTGGAAGTTGTTGGCTACATTGACTCTGACTTTGCAGGGGGTTATCTAGCACCAGGAAAATCAACTTCTAGTTATGTGTATATGTTGGCTGGTGGAGGGATTGCTTGGAGGAGTGTAAAGCATTACAATGCAAGCAGAATTTCTTGTTGTTTATGAAGGTACTTGTGAAGGGTTATGGTACGTTGAAGAATTTTATTAGCCAAACCAAACTAGTTGACACCATTATTAGCAAACCCTTAAAGATATTGGGTGACAACAGGGCAGCAGTGTTCTTTACCAAGAACAACAAAAGATCTTCAAACTCTAAGCATATAGACTTGAAGTATTATAATGTGAGGGAGGGAGTGAAACATGGTGAGATTTTTGTTGCTAATATCGACACCTTATCACAATTAGCTGATCTATTCACCAAGGCACTCTCAGTTGTAGCTTTCCAAAAGCATACTGCAGAAATTGGTGTCTTACCTAGTTTAGATTGTTGAAAATAGTGGGAGTTGTTCTAAGTTGTTTGGTTCTTTTGATGCTACTTTTGTATGGCATTTGAAAAAATGATTTCATTGTGCATAATAAAGTTTTCCATATGGAAATTTTTAGTTAATACCATGATTTTCTACTTTGCTGCAGCATTATTTTATTTTGAGCTATAGATGCTTGCTTTAACGTACGGCTGTTATTCTTATGAGTATGAAGTCCTTTTGCTTAAATGTATGGCTGCGATATTTGATCATACTTATGAACATAAAACATATCAAATGGATTTATGGTGGAATCTATGTTTTCATGGATTTTGTTGAATATACAAGATCATAAAGAAGAACAGTTTATTTTGAGCATATATGTCAAATTCATGCAAGAGCTCAATTAAACATATAGATCATAACTTGTTGGTGAATCATGTATTATCTTGCTGCTGGATTGTAGTTCTGGAATTCAATCAACTTGTTAGTTATTTGTTGTTCTTTAGCTCAATATTGCAGCAATATATTGACAGAATCTTGAAATGGCTAGCGAGACTATGTGGTACCTTGTGCACACTCTAGATTATTGCTATGCTCAGTTTATACTAGTTTTCTTGTCATGTAAATTTGTGATGGTTCAAAAGGGAGAATGAAAGAATGTATTGGACCTTATCACATATTTACTTAAGATAACAACTAGAGGATTAAGAGAAGCAATTGGTACTACATAAGACTTTAATTCTTGAATGGATATCACATCTATTTTTGATAAGATATTTGATAGAAAACCATTAGCTTATTTGATAGATTAGAAAAGTATAGATATGACAGGACCCGCCCCAGATTTCACCCTGAAATCCGAGGTGGCCCTGCGGGGCCCACCTTAGAGATAACTTTACCGAAAACTGGCCGAGTCACCCCTAAAGTAGACTACCCAAAACACTAACCCACAACAGATCAGAGCCAAACGAAGAAGTGCGGAAGCTATTCATCAACTATGCCTCGAATCATGTACGCCCGACCTCAACTAATAACGCCTGCAAACTAGGCACTAGAAACCGAAAGGCCCAGGGGAGAGTAGACGAAAAACATTAGCGTGAGTGGACAAAAATAAACAATTTAAAAGAAAAAGGATTTCATACTTTTCCACATTTATTCATTTAAAAACTCGATGCATGCACAAATGGTAAAACACATTTAGCTTTAAATCCAAGGATTTCAAAACGGTAAACCGACTAGCCTCGCTAGTCACAACATTTGAAAAATATATCGTAAAATCGAAATCTCGTTTCTCAAGAAGATAAAACCAGCCCCGCTGGCTACAGTGAAAATCGGACTAGCAACGATAAGATATGGGGAAGAAGTATCACCATATGAAATAAGGGAGCCTCCCAGGCTCGGGTCGGAGTGTCCCACACTCTGGAGCATCCTATGCTCTGCTCTACTCACCCATAAACACATAGTAAGCAGGGAGGAGTACTAATAGGCTAGCTAGCAATAAAATATAGCGACCCAGGTATGGTGGGTAAAAACCATTAAAATCCAGTAAATCTAAAAGGTTTTCCCATAAGTTCCGCGAATAAAGAAAACACGGGTACGATTCCCAACCGTACCCGGAAATTCTCGTAAAAAGTCACATAAGTCAACAGCATGTCCCACATGCTAAAAGAATAATTAGATTATCAGCAAGGCATTCCTAATGCCAAAACCGAAAGTCTATAAACAAATACGAAGTAACTTCATCGAAATCCCATTTCGAAAATCTTTCCAAAAATCTCAAATCAACGAATAGCAATATACTTAATTCCGAAAATCACCTCAGAAAATTACTTCAACGAAATTTAACATAAATCACAAATTCAAAATTGAGCATAACAACTTTAATTCGAAAATCCAATTGACATAGAAAAAAAATAATATTTAAATCTGTTTAATATGCTCGATAAATTAAAACAATGATTTAAGTCACTAATTCATTTCCCAAATCAAATCAAGACAAATCAACAATTGCATGCATCCATATTTAAAAGCAAAGGTCCACTCACAGTACTATTGGGCGACCACGCAAACAAGTTCCTTCATTTAGTCGTAGCTCGCGACATTGCCCTGTACACAATTATATTTCCGTAAACAGCAATCTGATAAAATACTTACGAACCTAAAACCTCATCTCCGCAACTTCTCGGATTCAACCCAAATCTCTCCCAAAACACCAATTCCTCAATTTACATATTCCACAACAAAAACGAGGGAAATCCGACGGCCGGATTTCCCACAATTCAATCACAAAACTCCGAACTTCGGAAATTCACAAACAATTCCAACCTCCTCCAAAATTCACCAAACTTCACAATTTAATAGGCTAAAAACTGAAATTAAAACACTGCCCTACACGCCTCCACGCGCCACCAACAGTGGCAGCACGTGGGCCCCACGCGCCATCAACAGTGGCAGCGCGTGGTCCTCACGCACCGGTGGCCATCGGAAGTGGTGGCCGCCAAATTTTGGCAGCACCACCTACTCAACAGTCCAAGCATTTTTCACAACTACAACAAGTTCCAATTTTACCTGTAAGTGATCCAAATTGGGCGGTGAAATTTTTCCAGAAAAACCCAAGAACCCTAGAATTTGAAATCGTCGATTCGACTTCCACATTGCAAATCGTGGCTCAAGGCTAGGGGGGAAATGATCCTTGGCAAAAACCGCACCTTCGACGCCGGTTTGGTGGCCGAATATGGCCAGAATCGCTGGAAATCGACGAAACCTCCGTTCGGCTACAGTAATCTTCGCAGCTCAATTCCGAGCTCCTCCGGCCGAGCCACCGAAAAACACCACCACAGGCGTGACAAGGAGGAGAAGGCGAGCTTGCCGGTGCCCAGATTCCGTAGTGGGTTGGCTGGAGAAGGGAGAAATCGGAGGAAGAATAAACCGGACTGAAGAGGAAGAAAGGGTCGGGGGAGAGGAGAGAGAAAAGCCGGTAGTTTTCCGAAAATGGAAACTTACCACAGTAACTTCCTATATTTATAGAAACTTACTGTGAACAGTAAATTTTACATTTTCTCTTATAACTTTCATTTACGAACTCCGATTGTTACGTACCACATATGCACGCGCTCGGTTTAACGTTCTCTACAACTTCCATGCAGAACATTTTCTCAAATTTTGACCCGAACGAAAAGTCAACTTTTTAGGGCCACTAAAAGTATCGAAACAGAGTAAAAAGTTAAAGTAATTGTCGTTTACCGTCCAAATGACTAGTAAACCGATAAATTTAGGTTCGGGACGTAACAAGATATGTATGCAAAAGAGGAGCAACCAAGTGAAACACAAACACTCTAATTTTGTCATTGGTTGCATGCATTACCTGGTCAGCAGTACCCTCCAGGTAATAGTTTGGTCATCACTACCCTCTAGCCACGGTCTCATAGTAATCCAGTTTGCAGTACCCTCCGATGCGGCACCTGATCGACAGTACCCTTCAGATGCCATGAGGTGGCTAGTCTGTAGTACCCTCAAGTCATCGCGTATTTTAAATGAGATGATTTACATAATATTTTGAATATTAGTACTGGAGTATGGTTAAAAGCATTTTCATGAAACCTTACTGCATGCTTTGCTTTTATCTGAAAATAAAAATTCAGAAAGCATTAAATTTCTTGATTTACCTTTCTTGCAATTATTTATTTTTCATCCACTCACTCAACAGTTTTTCTAATTACTTTTCCCTGGGCCCTTCTATTTTTCGTTGCCCAGTTTGCATATTAGATAAGGTCAAGCGTGCATAGAAGTTGAGGCATAATGTCCACCACTTCCATCTTCGTTGTAGGTTATATGTTTAACCTACTTGTACTTTACTTCAGTCTTTGGTCAAGATTGCTTTGATGGCCAATTTTAGTTGTAATACTAAGTTGATATTGGAGATTTATGTTTAAGATTTCTTCTATACTACCTTGTGGGAGTTGCAATGTTGAGGAGAGCATGTAGGCTCATTGGAGTTGGAATTGTAATTGGAAATTTTGTAAGTGTTCAAGTGTTATCACAGGTTTGGGTAATCTACCTTTAGGGTAGATTCTGCCAAATTTTCAGTAGGGTTCCTCCTAAGGTGGGCCCCGCAAACTCACTTCAAATTTCAGGGTGAAATCCGGGACAAGTTCTGTCAGTTTAGGCAAAGTTCGGCTAGCCCAACAGCAGCGGTGGCAACAGCTGTTGTAGCATTGGAAAATGTTAACGAGTTTAGCTTGGAACCTGCTAGGGGAGGATCTATCCCAAAACATCCTACCACCATTGTGTGGCAACCGCCTCCTAGTGATTCCTATGAAGTTAACTTTGATGGTTCAGTGAACAGAAATTCGGTAGGTAGAGGTTTTATAAATGGAAATTCTAATGGTAAGCCTATAATTGCTGCTGCTCGAAAAATTGGTAACTCAACTGTTCTGGTGGCTGAAGTGATTTCCCTCATATATAGCATTCTTAGTGCCCACCAAAATGAACCCAGAAGGTCAAGGCTGGTCATTGATTGTGTTAATGGAATGACTGCCCTAGGATGACTGCAACAACTTGGCCGGAGATTGTTGAAGATTATACAAGACATACGTCACTTGACATCCTCTTTTGACTCGATCTTCTTTAAATATGTTTTTAGAGAAGCGAATTTTATAATTGATGCAATTACAAATTTAGGACACACATCCTTAGATGGTCTCCATTGAACCAATTGTGTTCCTAGTGTTGCATCGAGAGCTTTACTCTTTGATGTCGTAAATCTCTTTGATATTGTAAACACTAATTGCCCAATAGGCTTCCTTGTTTAATTTAGTCTTTCCTTATAAAAAAAAAAAATCGAAGTAAATCAACTCATTCAGATTTTGGGAGGACAATTCCGCATTTCAATTTTTATTACTACAATTTAAGATATACGACCAATCTTTCCTAGTATGGAACCTCTCTTCTAGATGAAATTAGCTCAGACGGCTAATCTAGAAGGAGCATTATGCCCGTACAGAAAAGTTGGAAACTTTAAGACCACTATTTAGGCAATGTATGAGGTCCAAACAAGTTTTAGGGATATCTCCAAATTAGGTCTCAAAGGGAAAAAACTGCACACCATTATTTGACAGAAAGGTACAAATTCTGAAGTGTACTCATTCAAGTTTCAGTGTTGTTGCCTCATGTCTCTCTTACACAGATTTCTGAAGTGTACTCATTCAAGTTTCAGTGTTGTTGCCTCATGTCTCTCTTACACAGATTACAGCACAGAAGAATATAAAAAGAGACCATGATTCATGTTCCAGAAGACATTAAATCAAACGCGGACTCCTATCCTTTGAGCCACCTGCATCAGTAGAATATTAATAAAATTATTTTTGACTAGAAGAGAAGTGGCTAACAAAACATTTTGTATATTTTTCATGAAAAAAAGAGCTTTTATCAACACGGGTGAAAGACACAACAGTAATGCAAGGAAACTGATGGCATAGAAAACTAAAGCACAACAGCTTTGCAATCCAAAGATATACCACACAGACAATAATAATAATAATAACAAATGTCAAAAACAAGAACAACAAGGACAACAATGATGAGGATGAATGCCAAGAGTGTTTGACGTGTTTCCTATCAACAGTCAAATCCTTTCATCACATCCACAAGTTCAGCAAATTAGAATTTTCAGAATTGAACTAATACATAAATGCAGAGCTAGAGGCAGATAAAGCATATGTATCTATATAACTAAATATCAAATTCAGGTCTCCTGAGGATACTATTCTTAAACTGTACTTGAGTAAGTAGAAACCCAGAATCAAGCCCGACATACATAGTTTCAAGTAGGGAAGGTAGTGAAAATGTGGTTGGAAAAATTTAAACCGGAAGATGGCATGGTTTATTCAGCAGTCTAAGAGATGGGATTAAAAATACACAGCACAAACACCCTTAGCCTAGAAGAGATGGGATCAGATGTTGAGAACATACCTCCTTAAAGGAATGAACATCACTTCCCCAAAGCCAAGCATCACAACCTGCATCTCTAGCACCCCATATATCATTCCTACGATCATCCCCCACATGCACAGCATCCTCAGGTTTTACCCCTAATAACTCACAAGCTTTAATAAATATTGTGGGATTTGGCTTCTCAGCTTCTACCTGTTCATCGGAGAGAACCAAGTCATCAGCACTGGTACAAGGGTGGATACTAACAACAGAACTACTTTTTCATCAGAATTACCAATCAGCTAAATTATGTAACGAAAACAAGGTGCCTTTGTTTTCTGTATGTATATACAATTAGGGAATTTCTAAGAATCCTGTTTTTGTTTTGCAAGGGGTTGGGGGGAGGGAGAATCACTTACTTCTGCTGACACTGCTACTGCATCAAACCAATGTTCACAATTTAGAGCCTGCAAAAGAGGTCTTAACCGGGTATCAAAATTTGACACAACTGCTACTTTGACACCTGCTTTTCTTAGAGCTTCAAATACTTTCTCAGCATCAGGATCACAGAGGTGCCAAGCCTACAGGAAAAAAAATGCACAGATATGATTGTTATTTGCTTTGTACATTATATGGGGAATATAGTTATCATAATTCATAAGTTACCCAACCTTGTTAGTTGTATAGTAGTTATAAAGTTCTTCAAAGTACTGAGAATCTGAACAACCAGTAGAAGAACGGACTATATGTTGCCAAAAGGGTCTCCCATCATTTACATATCTGAAAGGGAATAAGATAAAATGGCTCACTTCGATTCTAACAAACATCAAAGTCATTCCAATGATGACAGAATGAATGAACAAGAACCAGACATTCTGATCGGAGTGCCAATTACCATAATAAAGCTATTTGAAACTGTATTTGATCCTTCAATAAGAAAAAAAAGTAAAACCAGAAAATAACAACTAACACCCATCACGGAATCTCAAATTTACAAGGAACAAACAGATTCAATCATGACCAGACTGTTTCCTATTTCCATTTAGTTGAGAGATTATACATTTGATTGTTTATTCAACTTTGATTGCTCCCTTGATCAAACCCATTGTTTGGAGTTTGGACAGACAGGGAAAATTGTATGACCCTAGTCATACAACTTGGGAAAAGCAAAACACTTTACAAAATGCAAAAAGTGAACCACAAAATACTTAATTTGATAGATCTATCCCAGTCAATACTTAGTTGTAACAAAAGAAGGTCAACGGAATGTTGGGAAGTATTAGATGGGTACCAGAAACCCACCAAGATTGTCAAACTATAGAAAGTCATGACAGTTTCTGAGCCATACTACCAAACAGTAAAATTATAGCTATTAAAGGCAGAAATTAAATTCATTATGTCTTTCTCATAAAGGTAAGTGCAACCCGTCTGAATTACAGTCCAGCTAATGACAAACCACATCCCAAAGTACACAGAAATTCATGATAACAAATTGTGAAACAAAGATACAGACGTGATATGGAACTTGTAACAAAACAAGCAAACAAATCATTTGAAACCATGTGACCCCCTGTTACTAGGAAAAATAGAAATCTGAGGAAGCAAATTGGGAAGAGACCTGAGACGAGATCTGCCCCAGGGCTGCTGGTAAGCCCGTCTGTATCTGTTCAAAATCTCAGCCTCTGAGTACTCCACCCCATACTTCTCCCCTATCTTCCTATATATCTATGACAAGAAGACAATATTCACCACATCAGTAAACAAATTTTCAGCAGATAATGGCACAAGATAAAAAATAAAAAAAACCACAGATAAAATAGTAAAATGTAACTATGAAAAGGCAATCCCACTGCCAACATGTAACCCAGGAACTCAGTTCATGCATGATATCATTAGTACAATGTTTCCATGCCTATAGAACAAGTATGTTGCTTGTTATTTTAGCATGTATTATAAACAAAGCTCAGAAAAACAGTAGAAAAAGAAGCCCAAATATTCAATTCCTATGCACATCAAAACCCAGAAATTGACCAAAAAGTTGAACACAGGCAGAAGAATATTGATTATGCTTGTGTGAGAAAAAAAGACAACAAAAACAAAACAAGAGAGGAAGGAACCTGAGCCATTGGCTGAGAAGGAACAACAAGGGTGCCTACAGCATCAACAAGCAGAGCCCTGTGCGTGATTTCACCGTAAAGAGACCTCCTATAGTCTTCATAATCTTTCACGCCCCCCATGTCTATCTGCCTCGACCCAATCCCAGCAGCAGACGACGAATAACGCAGCTGAACATTTGAGAATCCTAAAATTGGTGTTCCGGCGGTGAGAAGCCTAAAGAGGTTTGTTCTGGTTGACATTATTGCCGCCATGGCCGGCCTTCATTTGAGAGCAGCACACTCTTCGTTTCCGTTTTGGCTCTATCTCTAATCTCTCGCTACCAGGTGTGTGACTCAGCAACAGATTCCTTCATGTGGGGAAATTATATTAGAAACTTTCCCGTAGCATTACCAAAATACCCTCTACACTTGGCTACTGATTTTCTTCTATTATTGTGTCTGATACAAACACATTTGTCTCCTTCCACTCCCAGTCGCGTTCTTTCAACAACGTATTCTTATCTTTAACGTACGAATTCTTTTTTATCAGATAAGACTCATTGTGATTATCTAATATGTACCCTATCAGACAGGCCCGGCCTTGGGAAGTTCAAGGCCTGGAACGAAGAATAATATTGGGCCCTTTATATAAAAAAAATTTAAAAATATTTCATATTGATGAAAAAATTCGGCCCATGATGACACATCCCCCCCCCCCCCACTCTCTCTCTCTCTCTCTCTCATGACTTTGTCTCTCATAGTGTTGGGTCTGCTTTGGACAACTTTTGCATTTTTGATGTACTATAGCCTCTCAAACAATTTTTTTTTTTATCCATCTACATTGGGCCTTGGGCCATCGCCCTGCCTGCCCTGGGCTAGGGTCGGGCCTGCTATCAGGATTCCTATATCAGTACTCGAGCTCTTAATAATAATAATATGTACGTTTCCCTCACTGTACAATCATTCTTCTTTTATTAATAATAATACATGTGGGGCTGAGTCTATTATCTATTGATGTAAACTTCTCAATAAAAACAATATTGCCATAATTCTCATTACAGTACTACATTATTAGAGTATAATAAAAAAATAGTCGTGGTACTTTTTCATAAACAAAACAACACATATGTACAACATCTTTTGAAATATTTTGGTGTTAAATGCTTGGGATATTTCTGGATCAGGGTTTTCTCCTTCAATATGTATTCCAATAAAGTAATTTTTGTTTTAGGAAATCAGAAATTGAAAGAAATTCGTTGTGTATTCTCATTGATAATATGGGCCTCTTTATATAGAGGATCACAATGCATAAAATCTCAATCATACAAGGAAAGTAATCGTACATTGAATAGGAATCTAGATCCTTCTAATTTAACCCTATTACCACTAGGTCAAGTTGATACGCTTTGAGCTAGCGCATAATTTAACCCTATAAATATCATTAGTAGTATAAGCAAGTCGGGATCGTTCTAATCCGGGGATTGAGGATACACCTGTCATTGTAGGACAAATAAAGAATTAAAATAAGTACAAAATAAATTATTTACAAAAATAAAACAAAGTATAAACATATTTACGAAATGAAGGGGGGTGTTTTGGATTTTGGTTTTCGAAAATTAAAAGGAACAAAATAAAGAAAATGTATAAACACAAGTACAAGAATGGAATATATGAAACAAAGATCAAAATCAAATTCGACTCTACCCTAATATTGTTCATCTTAAGTCATGAGAAAGGAGTTGATCATGTGAAATATTCAAAGCAAATAATTTCTCATATTTTACTTTTCAATGCTAATTAACCTAAGTGAAAGCACAAAAACTAATCCTATCAAACACGCATTCAAGCTCTAGAAAGCTAGACAATCATAACATGTTTAACGCATGAAACACATAGAAAGGCTATCAACTCAAGTGTGCAACTTAGTATGAAAAAGTCCACCTAATTGCAATCCTTTTCAATTGAATTCGATTTTTGTCTAAAACCTTTACTACTTTTGATTCAAGTTCATAAAACAATAAGTTGGATCATGTTCTTAAATCTAGCACCACTCATACATAAACCCTAAAAGTTTCGAACCAATTAGAATCAACATATAAGAGATATCAATTAAGCAAATTCAATTGAACAATCACACAAAAGCAACTAAGAATCACAACATAGGAATCTGAAATTTTCATTCAACCATAGAATTCGAAATTAAAATCTTGTTTCAAACGTTATGTTAACTAGAACATAATTATACAAATTCAAACAAGGAAAACCGAAAGAGGTTACAAGGTTGAAGGTCGAATTACACCGTGAATGGAGATGATGATGAAGAACTCGAATTGATGAACTTTGAATCTTGGAAGCAATCTTCAAAACTCATGGCTTCAAGGTGGATTATGGAGGGGATGCTCACGGCTTCTTCTTCCTTCTTCCTCCCTTGCTTGAAAGTGCAAAATCTGAACTAGAGAATGGAGGAGGAGAGGACGTTATGGAGAGAGTATTTCTGAATTTTTCTAAAGTGTGGAAGGTTGTGGAGGACGTCAAAAATGATGAGTATATATAGGAGCACGGCTAGGGTTTACAAAGCTTCTTGATTCTTCTTTTAATTTCCACGAAATAATCGGAAAATTCCACATAGCTTCCACCAACGGTATGACGCCAAGTAAGCTTTAGTGTGTCCTCCAACCAATCACAAAATTCCAAAATAAGTCATAATTCCTTTAATATATATCCTTGCCGAAATTATATAAGGATTTTCTGATTTTTCTTCATGAATTTCGGCCAAAATTCCTTTAGGGAATTTAGGAATGCACCTAGACTAGTTTTGGACTTCTTTCTTCTTGCACACACTTCTTCTTTCCTTAAACTTCTCCCTATTTCTTCTCTTGGCGTCATCTCCTTGTTATTTTCTGAATTCCACGTTATTTTCTCTTGGTATATCACGGCCAACACAATTATCTCCTCCAAGAATATTTCCTTCCATAAAAATCTCCCTAGAAAATCTCTTGGTGTAATCTTTGCTTGATTTTCACGTTGCTCCCTTGTTTCTCTCTTGCTTTGGACGGCAAAACTCTTAAGTCTCCACAATTATATCTTGACGTCACAAAAACCCTAGATCATTTGGGCCTTTATCTATTTTTGCCGAAAATCCATTTTATTCTTGAGAGTTCTTGGGCCTTCTTGCGTCATCTTCTTGCCATGTCATCTTCTAAAGTCTTCAAGAAGCTTTTCTCATGCCATGACACTTCATTATTTCGATTTCCATTCTTGGTTGGCTCAAGAGTCTTGTTTTGGCAGGGTTTCCTTTTCTGGACAGGGTTTCCTGGTTGAAACAGGAAAGCTTCATTTCTGCTCATTTATGCAGCCCTTTGTATCTCATCTTGTCTCCCTCCAACGTTGGCTAGCTCCTCTTTCCATTTATGAGCTCATTTCAGCTCATTTATTCCAAGGACCTGAAAATAGAAACTGTTACAAAAAATAGAAACTTTCCTAAAATGAAAAACGGAAACTTTCCTAAACTAAAATGGGAAACTTTCTAAAAATGAAAAATAGAAACTACAAAACGGAAACTTTCTACAATTAGGAACTTTCCCAATCAAAGAATGGAAACTTTCCTAAACAGGGATTCTTTAAGGAAATAACGCAGGAAATGTAGGGAAATAGCAGTTAAAACGTCGCATTAAAATGCTCCTATCACAAGTAACCTAGAGTTTGGGCCAAACACAAATTAGGGTTTACTTGAACACTCCCCCTTGTGTTGCCGAAATGTGGTGCTTCTCTCGTTGCCTCGTTAAAAACCTTGCCGAGTAACAAAAAAACCCAGTGGGACAAAAATAACCTCTATCGAAGGGGAAAAAGAGCACAACACACCATTCACAATTCAAGACGAATATGTAGACATCTCCCCCTGATGTCTGCGCCTCCCTTTGATGACTACGATAATGGGAGTTCAGATAATTTCCACAAGCCAATTCTTGCCACATGTTTCTCGAACGTGGATTTGGGTAATGACTTAGTGAACAAGTCTACCACATTGTCCTCAGATCGAACCTGGTTCACTTTGATCTTGAGGAGCTTCTGTTGTTGCTGATTGTAGAAGAATTTAGGAGATATGTGCTTGGTGTTGTCGCCTTTGATGTAGCCTTGCTTCATTTGTTCAATGCAAGCAGCATTATCCTCATAAATGCTTGTTGGCTAATCTGTAGTAGACTTCATACCACAATTGCTTCGAATATGCGTAACTATGGACCTAAGCCATATACATTCACGAACTGCTTCGTGAAGAGCAATAATCTCTACATGACTTGAAGAGGTAGCGACTAAGGTCTGCTTTGTAGGCCTCCAAGATATCGTGGTCTTTCTCATGGTGAAAACATAACCAGTTTGGGATCGACCTTTGTGTGGGTCAGAAAGGTATCCAACATCAGCAAAACCTTCCAAAACACTTATATCGTTTTGGGATGGGGAGAGGGAGCGCAGTCCACCATATGTGGCATCCCTGACACTAGATGGGTCTGAATCCATCTTCTCTCTGTAGGGATAGACCAAACCAATATCAATCATACCACTTAGGTATCGAAAGATATCTTTAACACCAGTCCAATGGCGTTGTGTTGGCACAGAGTTATTGACAGGACCCGCCCCGGATTTCACCCTGAAATCCGAAGTGACCCTGCGGGGCCCACCTTAGAAGAAATTCTACCAAAAATTTGACGGAACTTCCCCTAACATGGGCTACCCAAACCTGTAGGAAACATTTACACTTCTCAATCAAATCATCCTTATCCTCCTGGAGCCACCCTGCTCCCCAAATCAACATCAATCTCCAATTCACAAAACACACATCTCAACTTGAATAACATAAATCCCATAGGTAATCAGAGCAATTCTAACAGAAAGGTATAAGAGGAAAACCTAATTCAAAGGCAGATGCGGAAGCCATGCTGTTGACTATGCCTCAATTTCGTGTACGCCCGACCTCAACTAATTCGCCTGCAAACTGGGCATTTAAAACCGAAGGGCCCAGGGGAAAAGTATTGAAAACACGTTAGTGTGAGTGGACAAAAAAATAAACAATTCTAAACGAAAGAAATTTTATACTTTCCCCATTTATTTCCTTAAAAACTCTCAATGCATGCAACGGTTTAGAAAACAAATCACGAGAAGTTCCGCTCAAGAAAAACCGACTAGCCCCGCTAGTCACAAACAACTGAGAGAAAGGATCGAAACTCCAATACTCAACAGGATAAGACCAGCCCCGCTGGTTACACGGAAATCAGACTAGGCCCCGCTAGTCGAGAAATGATAGGATATGGGAAAGAGATATCACCATACGGGAAATGGAGCCTCCCAGGCTCTACCTACCATCAACTGCCACTCACACATAGATTGTGCGAGGAGGAGAACTAATAACCTCGACTGCCACCCACGTGAGGAGGAGAATAAATCACCTCTACTGCCACTCACCAACACAAAGTAGGTGAGGAGGAGAACAAGCTACCTCAACTGCCACTCACCAATACAAAGTCAGTGAGGAGGAGACCTAATCACATAACCCGCGTATGGTGAGGAAAAATCATCAAAAACCGGTAAATCCATGTAGCTTCCCCACATTTCTCACGAGATAGAAACCATGTATTCAACGACGTGACCCCGCACGCCAAGATTACTCTCAATCTCAAAATGGATAAGTGAGAAGTAGGAATAAATCGACGGCGTGTCTCACATGCCCAAATATTCTCAAATCCGTGACCAAAACCAGAAATTAGTATAGATAAATCCCATTTCCAAAAATCTCTCAAAATCTCTAAGAAACAAACCAAATCCATAATCATTAATTAGGCATTCCCAATGCCAAAACCGAAAGTCAATAAAATAAATAAGAAATCCAACTCCAACGAAAATCTCATCTCGAAAATCTTTCAGGAGCTTAACTCGGTGATTAGGGATATGCTTAATTCCGGAAATTTACCTCAGAAATAGGGAATTCAACAAATAATATTATAAATCAAAACCAACCTTTGAAACTCATTATTGAAAGCAAATCCATGATATAATTCGAAATCAATTTCCGGAAATTAATTCATTTCCTCAAAAAGTAATATGAATAATCACTAGAGCATTATTTTAAGAAAATAAATGCATGCATCGATTTTTAAAACGAAAGTCCACTCACAGTACTATTCCGACGATCACGCATTCGTGTTCCGTCATCGAGCAATAGCTCGGTACGTCGTCCTGTACACAATTATATTCCGTGAATAATTCTTCAATAATTTAATACAATTCCTAAAATCAACTCCTCATAATTTCACCTCCCAATTCTCCTCGGATTTAGCCCAAATTATACCACTAATACCAATTCGTTAATTTAAAGGTTCCAAGGCAGAACCGAGAGATATCCGACGGTCGGATTCTCGTAATTCGATAATCGAAACTCTAAACTTCAAAAATTCATAATTAATTCCAAGTTTCTCCAAAAATTACCAAACTTCACATACAAGCTCTACACAATTAGTAGGATTTAATGGGCTAAAAACCGGAATTAAAACACCGCTCTACGCGCCTCCACGCGCCACCCACAGTGGCGGCGCGTGGGCCCCACGCGCCGGTGGCCACCACCTCCGATGGTCACCAAATTTTGGCAGCACTATCTACTCAACAAACCCAACCTCTTTCTCAACTACAACAAGTTCCAATTTTACCTTTAAGAGCTCCAAATCGGCCGGTGAAGAATTTCCAGAAAAAACCCAAACCCTAGATTCGGGTTTTCCTTGATTCTCCTTCTATGCTGCAAATCACGGCTCAAGGATAGGGGGGAAATCATCCTTGTCAAAAACCCCACCTTCGACAGTGGTTTGGTGGCCGGAAATGGCCGGAATCGCCGGAAAACGTCAACTGCCACCGTTTGCTTCTCGCCGTCGATTCTCGTTTCTCCGGCCAAATCGTGACAATTCACGACCACCAGCATGTAGAGAAGGAGGAGGCGAGTCAGCAGCCACCTGGGTCTCGCCGATTGATGGCCGGACGACGGCCAATCAAAGGGGAAAGGGGAGAGGGCCGACGCGGGGAGAGAGAGGGAAGAGAGAGAAAGTCTCGGGGGGTAGGTTTCCGAAAATGGAAACCTACCACAGTAACTTTCCATATATATAGAAAGTTACCATGAACAGTAACTGTGAACAGTAACTTTAATCTTTCGCTCATAACTTTCGCATACGAACTCCGATTTAGGTGTATCACATGTCCACGGACTCGATTTAACGCCCTCTACGACTTTCAAGAAGGAAGTTTTCTCAAATTTTGGCCCGATCAAAAAGTCAACTTTTAGGGCCACTAAAATACCGAATTAGAGTAAAAAGTGAGAGTAGTTGTCGTTTACCGTCCAAATGACTAGTAAACGGGTAAGTGAAAATACGGGATGTTACAGTTATATCTAGCTAGCAAGTTCACAGTGAATGAGATATCTGGTCTTGTGCATTGTGCTAAGTACAATAATGCGCCTATTGCACTTAGGAAGGGCACTTTTGCCTCTAGCACTTCTTCGTCATCATCTTTTGGACGGAATGGATCCTTCTTTGGATCAAGACTACGGACGACCATTGGGGTGCTTAAAGGCACCCCAATGGTTTAGGTATAATCTTGTCAGTGTTGAAACGCGTAAGCATCTCTTGGGTATAAGCTGATTGATGAATCAGGATACCATCTCTACGGTGCTCAAGTTCTAAACAGAGACAAAACCGTGTTTTCCCAAGATCTTTCATCTCAAACTCAGATTTCAAGTGTTCAGCGATTTCCCTTAACTCCTTAAGGGTGCCAATTATGTTCATGTCATCGACATAAACCGCTACTATTGCAAATTCGGAACTTGTCATTTTTATGAACACACATGGGCATAGTTCATTGTTGACATATCCTTTTCCAATCAAGTAGTCACTTAGACGGTTATACCACATCAGTCTTGTACCTACATGTGCCAAAACAAGCATAATTAGCTGTAATGAGCCACGCTCATTGTACCGCTAGAGGTACCGACTCTCACCAAAGGAGTGACCTGCGAAGGCACAGCCAAGCGGGCTACCACCCGAGCCCTGGATCACCCCCAGATCACCGCTGATGCGCAGTCACGCGATGCACCAAGATAGCATCAGAAGCTCCAGACGCTGGGAATCAAAGCACATCAGTCCCACATCGAAAACAAGAAGAAGATCAACCTTCTCCTCACCTAAAAAAGGTTATCTCCTCTCTCCTCATTAATGACACATTTTCACTACTCATTTATTGTTATGCTGCCTATACTCGTTGACTAACTTAGGCATCGGAGAAGTGAAGACCACCCAACGCGGTCTCCCTCTGACGCCCTGTCTCTCGTGTGACAGCTAGCGGAGGCCATCAAATCCTCAGAGTAGCGGTCCGCCCACTGGACCCGCGTTAAACGAAAGATCGGCTACCGTCGGACTTTGAGCATTAACATTGGCGCCGTCTGTGGGAACCCTTGAACAAAAGGTCATCCAGCCACAATCACCATGACAAACGGTAGCGGGGGAAACGCTGAAGAGCAGGCAGACCAGTCAGCCATCCCCCAACCTACCCGCCCGGCGGTAAACGTCAACCGCGCACTATTCAGCACCCCGGTAAACCCTGGCGGTGAGACAAACCCAAGTAGCAGCCGCCCACCAGGCCAAGACCTCACTTCTCTATATGAGCTGGTACTGGCGGACCTTCATACGGCAAACAGAGAACGTGAACAATTGCGCAAAGAAAAGACCGAGGCCCAAAAGCAGGTGGCCACGTTGGTATCACGTTTTGATGAACTAAGAAGAACGCTGGAGGCAACCGCCAACCCGGCCCGGAGCGAACAGTCACGGAGCACTAGGCACAGCCGACCTAGTACCGGCGCATTGATACCAACACCAGTTGTACATATGCAGGTCCCGCTGGACCCACCAGAGCTATTGGGAATGGGGCCGCCCCCCCGTGGCCCAGTTAATGTTAGAGCAGGAGGCAGAATCATCGCTGCAGCCCCACAGCTCGAGACCAAGGGCAAGAACCGAGGGAAACCCACCCGCTCCTAGGCGGGGATCAGTCCAGCGGAGTGCCCGGCCAGGCCCCACTGGCGATGCAACCGCTCAAATACTAGAAATGATGCAGTAGTTGGAGTAAAGGTTAGCCCGAGCAGAGTCAAGTACCCCGGCGCCAATTTAAAATCCACTTTTCGCGTCCAGGCTAGGACCATTCACTGCTGCAATCCTACAGGCTGTCAGACCGGCGTACGCAAAGACTCCAAAAATGTCACATTACAGCAGTAAGACTGACCCCTTCGTCCATATGGACACCTTCAAGAAGGTCACCAACAACAAAGGATTCGATGATGCCACCCTATGCCACCTGTTCAGCGAAACGCTAGATAATGAGGCAATGAATTGGTTCTTCGAATGCCCGCCGGGATCCATTGACTCATTCCAGGCATTGTCACACGCTTTCCTTTCTCGGTTCATCCTACTGTCAGCCGGACACCACAATACAAGCCAACTGTTCAACGTCAAACAGGGTACGGAGGAAACACTAAAGACATTCTTCACAAGGTGGCGAGCGACAGCATCTCAATGCAGTGATCTTGATAAAACAATGGCTTCAGCGGCTTTTAAGCAGGGACTCCTCAAGGGGCCATTCCTCTATCACCTCAACTACAATCATCCAAATGCGGTGTACGACCACCTCATGAGTGAGGCGGTCATTCATGCCCAAGCAGAATTCTTCACATATGGAGAAACCCCACCTCCACCAGCAACGCTAGCAAAATCAACACAACCCTCCTCCAGTCAGCAGGGGACCGCTAACAAAACCCCCAACACACCGCCAACTGACAAAAAGAAGGAATGGCAGCAAGGCCAGTACCAGAACAAGCGGCAAAAGGACCAACACTACAAGGGAAACCGCCCATCCCATGGGGACAACCGTAACAAACAGACGGAGTCCTCTCAGCGGTACGCAGTATTTACGATCCTCACAGCCTCGTATGAGGAACTATACAATCAATGCAAGGATCAGATCCCACTGCCGCCCCCGGGAAGATGCCCAAAGGCGGGAAAACCAAGAAACACTGGCAGGTGGTGTAAATTCCAAGAGGACAACGGTCACAATACCAACAGCTGCAATGCTCTCAAAACGGCCATTGAGACCTTGTACCGTGATGGCAAGATGGAGCAATTCAAGGTGCGCCAACCGCTACCTGTGATCGCCGACAATGAGCCCTTAGGAGCATCAACACCATCAACGGAAGTGCTCCAATCATCAACATGTCTCATAGGGCAAGAAAGCGTTATGCACGAGCTAATCACCCAAAGGAAGTCTGCAACATCCGCTACGAAAGATCCGTAAAACTCCCAAAGTCTGGTTGGGAGCCCATTACCTTCTCAGAGGAGGAGGAACGCGGAGTACATTTGCCCCATGACGACCCATTCTTGATCGACGCCATTCTCGGCAAAATGTCAGTCGGGAGGATCCTGGTAGATAGCGGATCCGCTGTCAACGTCATATTCAGTGGTTGTTACAACGACCTTAAGCGAAACAAAAAACTACTCCAAGATCATGAACCACTGCTCAGCTTCTCTGGTGACGTCACCCAACCGCTGGGTTCTGACTATATGCGGCTAGTTATCGGTACTAGTCCATGTATGGCGGAGATACATACAGAGTTCATAATTGTCGATTGTTTCAGCTCATATAACGCCATCATTGGTCGGCCAGCACTCAACACGCGAATGTTATTCAACTACTATAGCACGATCAACCCGCTGCCATGAGATCCTAGCGGTAGGGAGTCAGGTACCGCCACCAAATATCTTTGAGGATCCCAGGGATGAGGAAAAGAAGTACGTAAAGAAGGAGCCGGTCAACCCAGAAACCTCATTAAAGGTTGTCAGCATCTCTGACGAGCACCCTGAGCGGACAGTCTGCATAGGCGCTTAGTTAGACCCAGAGCTGGCGGCGGAACTCACTCAGTTCCTACGTGACAACGCTACGGTCTTTGCCTGGTCATATGCAGACATGCCAGGTATCTCCCCTGAAATCATCACCCACAAGTTGAGCATCAAACCATCCTTCTACCTTATCAAGCAGAAACACCGAGCCTTCGACGAAGAGAAATACCGTGCTATAGGAGAAGAGGTTGCCAAGCTGCAGAACATTGGGTTCATCCGCCAAGTCATCTATCCCCAGTGGATTTCCAACCTGGTTATGGTAAAAAATGCTAGCGGCAAGTGGCGAATGTGTGTCGACTTCAAAAATCTTAACAAGGCATGCCCAAAAGATAGTTTTCCACTACCCTGCATTGATTAGCTGGTTGACGCAACCGCTGGACACGAGCTCCTCAGCATGATGGATGCGTTCTCCGGCTATAATCAGATCATGATGCATCCCGACGACCGGGAATGCACCATCTTCACCACCGACAAAGGCCTGTATTGTTACAATGTTATGCCTTTCGGTCTGAAAAACGCAGGAGCAACTTACCAGCGACTGATGAACGCCATGTTCGCAGAACATCTGGGCAAGATAATCGAGGTCTACGCAGACGACATGTTGGTCAAGAGTATAAAAGCCAGCGGGCATGTGGCAAACCTCAAAAACATAATAACCATCCTCTTGGCCTACGGTATGCGCCTCAACCCAGAAAAATGTTTCTTTGCGGTCACCGCCAGCAAATTTTTGGGTTATATTGTCAGTCAACGAGGCATCAAGGCTAACCCTAACAAGGTGCAAGCCATCCTCGACTTGAAGGACCCAGAATGGAAGGTGCACGTCCAAAGCCTCCAGGGCAAGCTAACTGCCCTGTCTCGATTCATCTCCAGACTGACCGACAGGTGCGCCCCATTTTTCAAAGTCCTTAAAACAACCCACAAGAAAGTCATCGACTGGAACCCAGGGTGCTAGGCGGCGTTCCAGGGCTTGAAGGAGTACCTGGCGGCAGTTCCACTCCTTTCCATTCCTGTACAAGGCGAAACACTATACATATACCTAGCGGTATCGCAATCGGCGGTAAGCTGCACCATCGTCCGGCCGGAGAACCAGGACTAGCTCCCAGTGTTCTATGCAGGCAGAGGCATGAACGGAGCAGAAACACGGTATCCTCCCTTAGAGAAACTTGCTCTCGCACTCATTATTGCCGCCAGACGCCTCTGCCAGTACTTCCAAGCCCACACAATCCATGTTCTAACCAATCAACCGCTGAAACAAGTAATGCAGAACCCTGAACATTCGGGACGCCTCAGCAAGTGGGCCATTGAGCTCAGCGTGTTTGATATCAATTACAAACCGAGAACCGCCATGAAGGGCCAGGCGGTGGCAGACTTCATTGCTGAGCTCACCGAGCGTCAATCCAAAACCGATGCACCACCCGCAACGGAAATGATGACCGCTGAAAAGCCAGCTCTCCAGCAGTCAGACTGGAACCTGCATGTGGACGGCTCCGCTAGCGCCAAGGCCAGCGGCGCCGAAGTCATCTTGACAGGTCATGGGGGACTGAATGAGGAGTACGAGTTGAAATTCAACTTCAAGGCTTCCAACAATATGGCGGAGTATGAAGCACTCATTGCCGGCCTACTCCTGGTCATCGATTTAGGGGCCGATAGTGTCAACATATTCAGCGACTCTCAGTTAGTCGTTAACCAGGTCAACAATAGCTTTCTGGCCAAGGACCAGCAGTTGGCAGCATACTTAGGGTACGTCAGGACACTGCTTAAAAAATTCAAATTTCACACCATCACACAAATCCCCAGGGAAAAGAACGCCAAGGCTGATTCACTAGCAAGACTGGCAACCGCCCAGCCACACCAAAGTCCAGCAGACACAAGAGTAGAGTGTCTCGACAGGCCAAGTATCACAAAAACCCTGGCGGAGATCTTCAACATTGAGGTCAATCCTAGCTGGATGGACAAGATTATCAAATACAAACGCAGCAAGACATTGCCAGAGGACAAAGTCGACGCGCAACAACTCAAGAGGAGAGCAACCCGCTACAATATCCAAAACGGCAAACTTTACCGCCAGGGATTCACTCACCCCAACCTCCGCTGTCTAACCCTAGAGGAAGGAAGGGCCGTGCTGGCAACGATACACGGCGGAGAATGTGGAAACCACTCGGGCGCCAGATCCTTGGCCAATCGCACAATGCGACAGGGCTACTTCTGGCCTACACTCGGTGACGATGCCCGGCATATATCGAAATCTTGTCACAAATGCCAACAATATGCTGATCTTCCACATGCCCCGGTGGAACCAGTATCGGTCGTCATCGGTCCATGGATTCACTCCACGTGGGGCCTGGACTTGATGGGAAAACTCCAAACCGCGAAGGGCCAGTTCAAATACATCATTGTTGCTATCGACTACAACAGCAAATGGATAGAAGCGGAGCCCCTGAGGGCAATAACTACCGCCAAAGTAATTCACTTCCTCTGGAAGAACATCTACTGTCGCTACGGGGTCCCGCATACAATCATCACAGACAACGACACACAGTTCAATAACAAGGAACTCATCTCTTTCACCGCCAACTTGGGTACCAAGATGCGTTTCGCATCCGTCGTTCACCTGCAAACCAACGGCCAGGTCGAAGCGGCAAACAAGATAATCAAGAAGTTTTTATAAAAGAAACTCGACAGGGCCAAGGGTTTGTGGGCGGAGAAACTCCCGCAAGTTCTATGGGCCATCAGAACGACCCCAACTTCCGCCACTGGTGAAACCCCCTTTTGTATGATGTTCGAAACTGAGGCCGTCCTGCCTATCGAGGTAACTCAACCAACCGCTAGGATCGAAGGCTACTGCCTAGAGACCAATAGCGATGGAGTCAACCTTGACAGGGATCTCCTAGAGGAAAAACGACATAAAGCCCATATGCACAACCTGCAAAACAAGCAGCGGGTCTCGCATTTCTACAACGCCAGGGTCAAAGCCTGCAACCTCCAACTGGGGGACTGGGTAATGAAGGAAGTCATACCACCGCCAACTGAACTCCGCCCTACTTGGGAACATCCATACAAAATTGTAGAAGTCGTTAGCCCAGGCACCTTCTACTTAATGGACAAGGATGGCGTCACAACGACCCACCCTTGGAATACCGAACACCTTCAGTATTACTACAAATAGTCATGCCGCTTCCCAAGAGCATCTTGACTTAGCTAAATTTTTGTTCAATATTTAGCTAAGGGAAGCTACCCAACGGGTACGACCCCGCTTTTGTAAACGCTGTTCAGGCAGCTATCAATGAAACGAGGAATTATTCAAACCATTGTTACCAAGTCTAACACTAGGGGCAACTGGCAACTCCAGTCAGCGGACCACGCCCGCTACATTGTGCACTTGGAACAATTTTAATTCCTTTAATGTTTCATTCGTTGGCAAAAGCAGAATTGTCAAAACTCTAGCGGTACAAGACATCATAGAAAAAAAAAACCAAATTCTGAAATTTCATATACTTAGAAAAAAAGTTCATTACATCAGATAATTACGCCTCAGCGGCTACAAAAATAGTTTCACTTCCATCTTTCAAGGGTTGGCGAGGTTGGCTAGGCTTCCTTCAGCATCTCCACCTTCACCATCCGCCCGGGTATGGCCCGCCAAAAACCCAGCACGGGACACCTCCGACTAGGTAGGAGTCCGCTGGGAGTCATCCCCCGGACAAGCACCACTTTCCCCACTACCCGAACGGGCACCATCAACCTGAGAGGGGGCAACACCCTTTGTCGACGGAGCATCCTTAGCTGGCGGCACGACCGGCATGGACGCCTTCGCCCAGTCAATGGCGCCTTTCTGCTGCAGCATTTCCATATTGGCTAGGGCACCGGCCTTCGCCGCTTCGGTCAGCGCCTTCTTATATTCAGCCGACTACTTGTATGTCTCCACAGCGGCGGCCGCAGCGCGGCTCCCCTCAGCCCTCGGGCGAGCGACTTCACCCTCTAGCCGTTTAACCTCGGCCAGCCTAGCGGCAGACTCCCGCTGAAGGATCTCAACCTTTTTATCTTTGGCGGCCACCCGATCTTGCAGCAGGGACATATCTTGCTCCAACTTGGAGAATTGTTCGTTCCGTTCCAGGTCCCGCTCAATGGCGACTGCCAACTTGCCACGGGCATCTGCTGCATCACAGTCGGCCTTTGTCAGGCGTCGCTCCACATCAGCCAACCTGTCCTGGGCCTCCCCCAAGTCCCTCTGCAGGCCCGCCACCTCCTCCCTGAGCTCCCGCTCAACCCGGGGTTGCTTCGACGCCGCCAGAAACATCTCGTGCAGCCTAACAGAGATGTGCCCAAATGTCATGCTGAAGGACGATTGGTCAACGGCAGTCGACCGTACAATCCCCTCCAAGCCGCCGAACCCCAGCTGCTCGCAGAGATGATACAGAAACTCCCGCTCACCGTCATTTAGGAACTCGGCGTACGCGGCAAATGAGTCTAGGTCCCTCGTGGCCGCCTCTTTCGCCACGTCTGCAAAAACCTCGGGCGGAGCCTGTCGAGCCTTCTTCTGCTGGCGGGCCCCAGTGATCTCCACGGCATCCTCCTCTTCCCCGCCGGAGTCATTCTGACGGCGTCTTCGCTGAAACACCCGCGTGCTTCCAGCGGGGGCAGGCCTCAAGCCCCTCGTTGGCGGCTCCAACCTCGCAAAGGTGATGTCCTCCGCTGGGCGCACTGTTTTCTTGTGCACCATGCGCCCGGTGGCCGGCGCTCTCTCTTTCTGTGGCCGGCGCTCTCTCTTTCTGTGGCACCGCCTCCCTTACCGCACCAGTCGCCGCCTGAACGGCAGGCAGCCCGTCACCGCCAAGATGGGAGTGGTGCTACATGGATAGCACCACAGGAACCTCAAACGGGCTTAACGCCAGCGTTTCTGGGTTCACCACCATCTTCTGAGCCGCCAGCCCGGAAGCGTACATGGTTTCCAAGAAGTTGTCGATCTCAGCGCGGTCCATAGCTTTCACAAAGGCGTCACGGCTCGCTTTGTTTCCCGGCGGAGTTTCTACAAAACACAACAAACCGATCAGCATGAGACAATCTCATTAAAGGTGTGGTATGGCGGAGAGTACTTACCAACGGTACGAGTCAGTTGTTGATCAACCAACAACTCCCAGCCAGTAAGAAGACGAAAATCCAGCAAGTTGCGATTCCGCCAGCAACCTCTGATACGCGCCACGCGACACTCTTCTTTGCGAGTCAGGTTATACCGCAACCCCGCTGCACAACAAAGGTAATTATCAGTACAGAATACAAGGCTGTGTAAAAATAAAAAAATAAAAAGAACCCGCCAGTCATGTTTAGCGGAGACCGACAGACAACCTCGGATA
>LYNE01003528.1:14418-35076 GCA_001662545.1 Rosa x damascena | reverse complement strand
TCAGATCGCTCGAAATGAACAAAGAACAGAACAGGTAAAAAAAATTCACCAGAACCTATATGCCAGCCCTTTTACTTCTTTATACTGGTAGTTGACAAATGACGAAGTTCTGTTGCATCCTTAAGTCCCAATATAAGGAGGCAGGTTGATAGTGGCCCTTCTGGTTAACATGTTTTTATTTTAATTTTCTTACAGATTCTGGAAGAGCTTGAAAATTTGGAGGAGACACTGAAAAACATGGAATGAGAGTAGCCGAGAAAGTTTAGGTGCACATGTAGGGAAGCAATCTCATGGTAAGAAGAAAGGAGCAATTGAAGAAGAAGAATTTTTGAGGTATTTAATTAATGAAAATTACCTATGTCAAAGTTCTGCACGTTTAGGTTTGGAAGAGACACTCAAGTACTCATATTTCCAAGGATTGAACTATATAAACTAGACAGAAATGTCTAACTATGAAACTATAGCGGTGAATTCCTAATTCTCATGGTTAACTGTTAATTTAGCTATCTATATAAACGCCATACATCATCTGTCAATGCCATATGGGTTGTGAAATTCAATGTTAATGATTCTAGTTATTTGTTTTTCAGTGATGATGATGAACCTAAAGAAGCCTTCAAGCAAAATGGCCAGTGAAAACCAATCAATTGAAACCGCTGATACTCTTTTTGATAAGAGAGATGAAGAAATCCTTCTTATGCGAGGATTTTGCCGACCACTGCTCGTCCATGACATATGCTTCTTTTTACTTTACTTTCATACTAGTTTTTACTTCATACGCTATTTGCGAGTTGAAGCCCGCGTCCATCGATGCGAGATGTGTTTCATATCAAGAACGCATACAGTCATACTAATGTGACAAATGGTTATTTCATTTTAGGAAAAAAATGAAAATATATATATATATAGAGGGTGCCACTTCCCCAACCCAACCAAAGAAGAGACGTGCCATTTGTATATTTTCTATATTAACTTCTTCCTATTTTACTATAACCTTATTACATGTCAATATAGTATTCTATCATCTAAGTAGAGGGTATTTCTTGACTTTTTGAAAATTAAACCCAACTCATGTATTCTTTTTAAATGAGAGGTTTTTGCTTAGTTTATTTTATTCGTCAACATGTGCTCTATTTATCTAAACAAACATGACTAGTGAGCGTGTTCGTCAGAGAAAGTCTTTAATAATCTAATATGATTTAGTTGGTTTTTGAGTGGAAGAAAACTAGAAAATACAAGAGTTTTGAGTCGGGAGTCTCAAATTCTCACTCATTTTCCTAAAGAAGCTTTTTCGATAGATATCAGTCATCTGAAGATGGAGTTTGATGCATTCTGTGACGGTTGCAAAAAACCAATGAAAAGTTGCTTATAAAAAAATAGGCCGAGTTTTGCTTTGTTAACTAATTGCTTGCTTAACAAACTAAGTAGCCCATTAAACTAACGCCTATGTTATTAATTGAAAAGCTACTATGAACGAATACAGAAGCTACTGTAAGCGAACTGAAAATCTATTGTTAATGAATTGAAAATCTAATATCAGTTAGTCGACAATAGCTTTTTGAGAGACAATAACTGTCAATAATAGCTTTTTTGTACGTTGGAGAAGTATCTTTTTTATTTGTTTGCAATAAACCTATCGACAAACTGATGAACGTTGTGTTACCAATTGAACCAATCGCGTGCCCCCGCCCGTAAAAACACCAGAAAGCTTCATTTTATTTCATATTTTCTGAACCAAAACAATTTTCAATGCTAGACTTGTATATTGATAACGGTAAACGAATGGTTGAACTAATAATTACAGCTTTAGCCAACCAAACGTGTCACTCAAATTTACAGGGGAAGAAGATACATTATAAACATAAACGCGGCATGGTCGCAGTGAAAGCTGTATGCGCACTCAGGTTAGGCAACCTCTAACATGAATCTACTAGTCTAAATCTACTTATTCCTTCAATCAGCCGCAAGGCTTTCCATACTTCACTAGAATCTAAGATATAGATTGTCGACTAGCTGTATTAATGTATGGTAGCATCTTTGTTTCTCAGCTTCCTCATAGAAGCTTGCTTGATGTATCAAGCTTTGCTCACTTCCACTGCACATGCATATATGTATTCAGGAACCATTTAAATGCTGGCTGTACAAGAAGAACGAAGTGGCGCTGGCATCGTACCGTTAATGGACTCCCTCAAAGCTTCAAGCAGACCTTATGGGCATGATGCAGGGAGTCAATGCCAGGGTTCTCATTCAATCTGCTTCATGTTTCTTGACCTTTTTATAGAAGCTGAGTGAACATTGGAAGCAGAATGCTAATCGAGGCATAGGTTGTCTAAAATGAAGATAACTCTGCGCCTATCAGTTAAAGAAATAAGGTGACTCTAAAACGTCCCTTAAATCAAAGTCGCCCCGCTCAGGTAAGGGCGGAAAAGTTAATTCAGGAAAAGACTGCTGAAAGCTCTCCGACAACTGGTCACAGAAGAGAAGAATGAGTTAGATCAAACAATAGATGATAAGATTAATGCAGTTATGATACTCCATAATGGCATAACCATTCCTAAATTCCAATCTGAATTTTGTGCAGTATAGTGTACAAGATAACATACTCTCTCTAGTATTGGAGTCTCATATAGCTCGACAAACTTTTCCCTGAGTATCCTGTTCATTACATCCACATCACAAGCATGTGTCCAATACGAGTCATGAACTCCTGTAATCAATCAAATGTTATTAAACGGCCAATGTTATTAAACGGCCACGGTAAGTGTGCTTTTTTGAGAGAGGCAGCCAATCAAAATGGAGCACACAAAAAAGAAAACCTGCAAAGTTTAAGCCTGCCTTTTTACAGGCAACTGCAGTCATCATCATATGAGAACCATCGAGGGAATGAACAAAATTTGGTGGGAAAGCTGTCCTCTGCCTCTTGACCATGATCTGTGATACAAAAGAATTCAGTTTGAGATTTCAGCCCAGAAACGTCAAACAATTCCTGTGTTCATAACTGTTTTTCCATGTTCGTTCATACTATTTCTCCATGACCATGTGGACAACTAAACATGTAAAATTCAACAATAAGGCATGCCAAAGATCGCCTGTTCTTTTTCCTAGCCAAAAACAAAGACTGGCTCAAATCAAGTTCCATGCTTTCAAGGACAATGTGAACATAAACTCCTAGTCTACATTTAATGACACAATTCTGCAATTTAAAATTGAAGGTGTCTTCAGTAATCAGCATTCAGGATCAGCAAGAAAGTTGTCACATATACCACATATACGATATCTAGCCTGTATTGAGCAAGTATTTTAACTAAAGAATGTAAAGTACGAAGAAGTTGGCATGCAAATCTACTACGACGAATTCAAAATCCAGGTAGAGAACAAAAAGATGCATACAGCAATGTCCTCAGATGAAGCATTGAATAACGACATGCAGAAAAATTTCACATTTTCATATCAAATTTTATAAAAAGAAAAAGAAAATAGGGTAAAGCTCATAGTAAGTATAACTGATATAAAGCAAAATAGAGCCATATATTCATGGCAAATTCTTTTCAAGCCATAAATATAAAAATAAAAACCTACATATTCAACTTATTTGTGATGATGAGGGAATGAATGTGAGCTAGAAAGTAACACTAGGTGGCACTTAAGACTAAGCCCTGAATCAGCAAAGAGACAAGTGAAGTACCTTTTCTGTTTCTCGTTGTAATGTCAAAATTTGAAGGGAAGTTTTAATCTGCAACAAATTTAGCAACTGCTTCAATAACTTGATTTAACATTTTGAATTGGTAATATCATAAGAATACTGATGATCCTTGTTGACTCAGCTAAGTTTGCAAACTCACAAGATGCCTTCCAAATTTGCGGTAAGGTTGCACAACTGGAAGTCCAAGTGGAGTTGTCCACCGTACTGGCTCATTTTCAGATGCAATTATCTGTTCACATATCAAGTTATAGTTGTCCATTCATATGATAAACAATGGATCAAGGTAGAAAACCAAAATGCCAGGAAAAACAATGGAGGGAAAGGAAGAAGGAAAAAGACACAGAAATGGTCCAAATTACTTTTGCGCAATCTCCAAGCCAGCTCATGATACTTCGAGCAGCTTCAAACATCTCCCCCAAAGCAGTTAAGGTGACCTGCCAGTAATACATAAATTTTATATTACAGATGATATTCCAGATAAATGCATGTAGGAGCATTCCTAATAAAAAATCGATACAAGTTGGGTCATTACAGTATGAAGAAATTTCTGTTACCTTCGCAGCATAACAAGCACAACCAAAGACCTCTGCATCATCTGAAATGGCACCACGTTCCTTCAACCTCCTCTTGATTTGATCCCGAGCACCAATATAAGTGACACCATATACTGACGTCATCACAGTCTGCTTTACCAACTTCCTATCCACCTAAAGGATATCCAGCCATCAGGTTAGACTATCAGGTATACTATATAAGCAGGTATCCACAAGCAAATGAAAATTTATACACAAATCAGATTAGACCTTCATATTATTTTATATGCAAGTAAAATACATGTTAAGGCTGATTAGACAGAAATTAGTTTTTACGTGTTGACCTCCTATGTTAGACTTATCCATTTTTTCTTTTCAGTCATATATGAAATGACAGTACTCAATGGTAGTCGAATCAACCTGATTAACTAACAGTCTTGCACGCAATGCATCAGGAAAAACTTCAGGATCCTTCTGTGCATCACTCTGCATGATAGCCAGAACCCTGCACCGCGATATGACAATTGGTTTTATTATTAAGCTACTTATCATGACATTGTGGCAGCTACCACAGAAACTGAGACAGGTAATACTCATTGGTGTTACTGAAGAGTTTCAATAACCATTATGTGATAGATATCTTTGCCTTAACATAAACCACTTACCTAGCAGCTATTCCTGAGTAAACATCAGCAGGTTTCTCTCCTGCAACCAGATTGACAGCACCTGCTCCTAACTGAAATAAATGTCATGAGAAGTGTACAGAAATCAGAAATAAATAGAGAGAAACAGAGAAGGAGCTTCCTAGAAAATTGATATGGTACTGTCACCAGGATGCTGCTAGATTGGCAAAAATAATGGAAGTAAATGGATATACTTGAAATAAGATCAAGTTGATGATCCCCATTTCATGAGCAGGATGTCAAACTTGCTCAATTGATGGGCAACATATCTTCCTATTCTCTACCCATTGTATATCAAGTATTACTAACACCTTGCAAAATATTGCATAAACATATCAGACAAATAACAGCCACGGGGAATCCCAAAACCTACGTTGATAGCCACTAGTGAATGGACTAAAGATTTCTTTTAGAAGTTAACAAAACTAGATTATCTTTAAAACCCCCTCAGATTTAAAGGTTTATATGATTCCTCAAACATATTCTTTTTAAATATTGTTATAGGAAGCAGAAATCCACACAAACATAAGTGACTAGTGTATAACCAACTGTAGAATAAAACTGAAAAAAAAAAATTAAAAAAAAATTACCTTGTCCCTTCCAAGGGCAGCATAGTGTTGTAAGCCATTGCAAGAGCCATCCTAGAGAACATCAGATAAATGAAAGAAATGTAAACATCCAGATTTCCAGATTACATATTACATGTGATTGCATGGTAGAAGCAAATTTCATATTTCAAAAGAGCTACCAATGTGATAAAGACAACAGTTCCTCATTTTTGAATCGTAGCAGTCACCTAACAAAAGCCCTATAGCCTATAGGCTACCATAGGAGGTGAGTCCAGAATCCAGCACTCAACTAAAAGAAACAAAGCAACCTAAGATTATTTCTAGGGTTGTTTCCAAATAGACATGGAGGAAGGAGGTTATGATTTTTCAATATAAAAAAGTCCCATAAGAATTCCGCTACCCAAAACAGGCGTAGAAGTGTATATGCATGTATGAATTGGTTAAGCGCAGAGAAGATCTGTTCATATAACAAATTAGAAATGTATGCAAGACCTATGCTAGCTCTCTTTACACAAGGCTCTGACCACAATTATCCTTTTCTTCTTTTCCAGATTAATTTTTTACAACTCTAACATACTAAAAGGGGTAGAACCCTAGATCTCCTTCAACAAAAGTCATGATCAGATAATTTAATGAGTGATTACTTGCAGAAGCCTGTCAACTTAGCCTGGACGTAAAGACATAAATCTAACAGAATTTTGATGACACCAAGATCTCCTGCCATATCAATTTGTAATTACCTGATGTACAGGAATATGTGAGATAAATGTCTCTGGAGAAGAGCTTCTTAGAGCTTCAGAGAGGTTAATGCACACAGCCAAGCACTGAAATGGATCTTCTGCCTTCAACCACCAGCGCCTTCCTTCTAGTGGTCTGTCCACAGAATCAAATATATCATCCAAATGATTCTCAGTAAATGCTAGTCGACCCTCAAGAGATAATTTGTCCACACCACCAGCATATAGATTTGCCAAGTGTATCTTCAGCCAACGTAAGCCTGACTTTCCAAGAGGGCGTCCCTCTGCAAACTCTAAAATACCCCGGCAAAGATCTGAACCGAGATGGTTCAAGTATGGGTGCATAGGATATGCACGGCCCCGGAAGTCAAGATTGTGTGGAAAGTAAAATCCTTCTTCATCCTTCATTTTCCGTGCTACCTGTTTGCCAGGAAAATCAGTTGATTTCAAGAGTAATATCGTTATTGACTTTAGAGCACGTGTAATAAATCTTACAGCAAGTTTAAGTTCTATGTCACAACGCTGTGCATGTCTCTCCCTGTTCTCTTTCTTCACAGAGGTCACTTTCCACTTCCATTTTTTAAGCAATGTTTCATCTTCAGTATCTGGTTTCTCTGGTAAAGGAACCTAAAATGAGGAAAGTTGAAGATATATAGTTTAGATCAATTTCAGTAAATCATACTAGCCTGAGATAGCACATGTCTTAAGTCCATAGATCGAAAGTCATATTAACTATGATGTCAGAGCGAGCAAAAAATTTAAAAAGTTATAACTACAACTATTTAAGGAGAAATAGTATGACTGACAAACAAACTCACATCACTGCGGTCCACCAAATCAGCAAGACGGCCTCCACTAGCCCATATCCTATCTACAACATTAAGTACCCTCTTATTAACCCTCCATCTGGTATTCCCAAGAGTGTCCAGGGCCTGGCAAGTAAGCGCACAAAATTTCCTCAAAATCTGGAATCAACGGACTCTTCATTTTGGTTTAGTTCCATAAAGGTATTATAGGTTTGTAAAAATACGAACCTTAAAGACTGGTTCTAGTTGTTCCCTGGGGGTCCTCTTAACTGCTTCACGCTGCTGTTTAGCTCCATGAATGCGCATGACATATGACGGTAGGAAAAAGTGCCCTCCTTTGTCATAACTACAAAAAAACCCAAATAAAGAGATAAAGACAGTTTTACTAGCCACAAAAAGAAGTATAAAACAGATAAATTTATCAAGCAAACAGTGGGAAAGAAAAATCCCAAATGCCATTTTTATTGTTGATTTTGATCGGTTAGGAAAACTAAACATGGAATTGTACTGTACAAGTTTCATTCTAAGGTTAAGGGTAAAAAAGAATACGAAGGGAATCGGAAAAGGTTTTAAGTTCAATTTTCTGTCATTTTTAAGATTAAGAAACTTTGTACACGAATGGGAATGGAAATTCTCTAGGGATGGGTATTGAATAGTTTAGTGGGTGAAACAGAAACACCCTATCGGGCCTCTACCAATGCTATTTCAAAAATTGGGTACAATAAAACTGCAGTTGATCCAGTAGTTTTTTGTTTTACTTTTAACTTGTATCTGATGATCCTACCAAGAGGAGGGAGTGGAATTACCAACTCTAAAATACCATCCAATCCATTACTGAGTTTTAGAATTACAGACCCTACGATATGAGCATCAAAAACACAAAAACAAAGTAGAGACGGCAGCAAGAAAAGTGACACAGATCTGAAATTAGCATACCCTGTCCAATTGAGTGGGGGTACCAACATGGGCATATAAGGAATCACCATGTGCCTTGCCTGCATAAACAGTAACAACTGTTAATATATCATGAAAAAGGAGAAAAATAAAATAAAATTCCTGCAAAGACTTCTATAGATGTGTTGTGTCCTTTTGGCAGGTAGAAATGCAAAATCTTATACAAGCACTTAGTTAGCACCAAATCACCTGCCAGGGGCAAATGTACAATGCTCAACAGCTTATTTTAATAGCTACTAATCAATTTCATTACCATGAATTCTACTTTTTCTACCATCTTCTAAACCTTGAACAGAATAAATACGTATAATAGTTTCTGAGTGCAGAGTGCCAACAGCAACTTCAACTGTTTTTAGATTAACAGAAAATAATAGGTACAGAAATTACTTACTGTTCTCTCAAGCCCTTTGAGAACGAGAGGATCACATTCAATAACACCATATCTTCTGCTACTGTTCCTGTGGAGAGAAAAGTCTGCATCACTAAACCTGATTTGGGAGAGGAGAGAATCATATAGACTTATTAATAAGATAGACAAACAATACTTTGCATCTTTGCTCACAGTCCTAAATGTGTGCACAAATGCAGGTCGTATGTCCAGCGGACCGTCCCCTAACTGATTAGCCGGAGGTTGTATAAAAGCTGTTTGGGTCAGCAATTCAATCAAACGACTGCCAACCTGAGAAGTAAAGAGCACCATTTTAAATGCAGATAAAAGTAGAATGATCATGTTCCTCCAGTAAACAAATAAGACCATGCAAACCTTAGCCTTTGCTTCCTGGCTCCAGCCTTTTGAATCATCATGTCCCCTCACTATGTGCCTCACTGCTTGCAATTTTTGTTTTTTCATCAAATTTGTGACCTTTTTATTCAGCTTCTCATTTTCCTTCATCATAGCATCAGATTCTCCGGTTTCCTGATCTTTACCAACCTTTTTCTTTTTTGTCCTTTCCAAGAAGTTGTGTATTCTAACCTGATGCATTGAAGTAGTGTTACATCAGTGCTCATCCTAGGAGAGATGTGTGAGATGACACTGTGTAAAGGTAAGAGAACCAAAACTTAGGAGCACTGCTTTAGTTAGTGCAGCTAGAGAACAACAGTAAAGCAAACACCGACGCACGTCATCACCAACATTCGTCTAAAGTCTATAACCACACCTAACTTACTACGGGTAATCTAACTGGAATTAAAACATCAACGATGCATGAAACTAACAACAAGAATGGCCACAAACATTAACCATGTAACAGTTCACACACCTCCTGCTCTATGGCTTCACCAATGATGCAAGCAGCCGATACAACCCTGCAACTACCATGCTCGCCGGTCATCAGCAACCCCATCAACTTATGCATTGCAATAACCGACATCATATCAGCCGGTAACTTATCCATATATGGACCATAAGCCGCCTTATTCTTCCCTTGGCGGCACAAGTCTTGCTCCTTGGTAATGGCATTACACAAAGGCTCAAACCAACCAAGGAACAAAGACTTCATATATGGCAAATTGGGTGCCAGCTTCTGCTCACACATGTCCATCAAAAGCTCCCTGTACTCTTTCGCGGCCTTCTCCCAGGCTTCGGTCTCAATCTTTATCTGCCTCCTCTTAAGCATTAGGTACTTCCCTTGCCCCATTCCTCTCTGCCTAGCCTGCCGGCTCCGCCGCCTATACTGTGCCTGCCTCCTATCCTCTTTTCTCATCTCCTGCAATATTTCTTGAAGCCCATCAACAACAGACACCTCTTCCTCAGCATCAGTGGACGAAACCGCCTCAGCTACACTAGCATACCCTTTGGGGCAAAAATCACTGACCCCAACTCGATTCAGAGACCCAAAACTGGGCTTGTGCATATGATCATTTCGGCAAAAACCCACAAAATTTGAGCAAGAACTTAGCAAAATGGGCTTGAGATTTTCATGAAAACTCGATCTTTGGCAAAAACCCAGAAGGGTATGAGCTCGTGAAAGAGATTGGGGTTTAAGGGGTGGCCTCTGGGCTCTGGAAATGGCTTGTTTAGCGAAGCTTCTCCACACAGCGGTTGATATCATTGATGGGTTTTGGGGGGGAATAATAGGGCTTCGAAAAGCAAAAGCCTTGGTGGTGAGATTTGCAGGGGAGAGTGGTGGTGGTGGGGTTTGGGTGATGGACATCAAATAAAGATTGGATTTTTAAGGGAATGGATTGGGGAAAGTGATGAAGGTCGGATTGGGGGAAATGGGTCGAGCAAACGGTTTGCAGAAGCAGTGGAATTCATAGAGAAGAAGAACTAGTGCAGTGTAGCCGCCTTAAACCCTTAAACCCTTAAACCTTGTTAAACCCTGTTGTGGTGTTTTGGTTTATTATCTGTGCCTTGCGCTTCTGTTTGGATTTTTTTCGGTTTGCCCTGGCTTGCCAGACAAGTGGCCCCGGGGTGTTTCTGCAAATTTTATAATCTTTGAAGGCCATATCAGTAATTTGGCCATAAATCCTAAATCATGGGCTTAAACCTATTTAGGGATTAAACTCTTCAGTCTAAATCTTTTGACTAAAAATTAGAATCTGTTCTTATTTCCTTAGTTCTCAAGGTCTTGTTTGATTCACGGATTTAATGATTGGAGAAAGAAAAACTGATTCACTTCATGTGTCCAATGTACTAATAATCCAACTCCGCCGAAATCGAATCCTTTGCTTCCTAAGACTAGAAATATTATTTTGGATCAAATCACGTCAAAAGTTGAGATCAACAGATTACCGCTCATCTGGCTAGCTGGACCTTTTTTACTAGAGTAGTATGATGAACTGTTCGTAAAGTACCCTTGTAATCATTTCTGGTTTAGCTTGCAAGACTAGAGACTTGAGAAAATGCTACTTGCAATATTGCATTCCGACCAAAGAAAAAGATTTGACATAAAGAAACGAGAGAGATTGAGAGAAGGTTAGATTTATTAAGTTGGAAATGAAAATTAAGTGAGATACACACTTGTTTGGTCTACTAGCTTTCCTATTTTCTCTCTAAGTATGAGAAATAATGACCATTTCTCCTGTCACTCAAACAAACCCCTTTAACCAATCAAATAAATAGAAGCCAGGTAGAATACAGATTCAAACTGTGAACAAATCTCCTCCCTCATACACTGGTCGCCGTGGGCCTAAAACAATCAATATTGCAGAAGCCAACTGATCTGAACATCTCCCCAAAGCTGCCAACAAAAGTCAATTTCAAAATCAGTAAAAACCAGAGTTGTGTGTGCGTCCATGCAAACTAATTGCACATGATTGTATTCACAAACAGGAAGCATGTGTGCACCCAAAAAAAAAAAGACACTGATTCAAAGATTACCGGTCAATGCTATTCCTTGCTTTCTCCTGCTGCTCCACGCTATTACTTGGCTTTTCAGGTTGATCCATAATCTTTTTTGATCTATCTCTCTTATCAGTGCTGGCCCTTGACTTCTCTCTGCAGTCTGTGCTTACCCTAGGGTTTTCTCTATGGTCAGTACTTGTTCTGGAAACCTCTTTATGATCTGTGTTGGACCAAGGTTTCTCCCTGATGTCGGTGCTGCCTCGGGGCTTTTCTAGTTGATCCGTAACTGGTGCAGATCCATTTTTAAGAACTGGTGCAGATCCATTTTTAAGACGTGGAAACTTCTCAATGGCCGATACAAACTTCTTCAGATGCTTGATGTACTGTGGGTAGAGCTCCAAGTCACAATGGTTCCCTCCTTTTATCCACAATGGCTCGTACTTCTCCTTACAGTGTTCCCACAGTTGCTTGCCATGTGACCAATCCACAACATCATCAGCTGTCCCCTGCAGGCAAGAAGGAACACAGGACCAAACAACCTGAAATTAAGTCTGCTTCTACAAAGAAACCCCGATACGGAAGGATACCAATTCAAGGACTATACTTTATTATGCTATACAGCCTTAGGAAGAATGCCTTCTAACAAAATTAAGAATTGATAACATATGCTCACAACTGGAAAAAAGAGAAAAAGCACACATACGCGCATTTATACCAAAAGGGCATCCCTTCTACACCTTCAACCAGAAAACACATGATGGCACAATGAAGTTTACCTAAACACATGATGGCCATCCCTTGTGGTAGGTTCAACCCATATTTACCTAAATATTGGAAAACTTAGCACCAAAATGGCACAATAAAGCTTGGAAAAAAAAAATACATGTCCAATCCAGCTAGATAGAATAAATTATTAAAATGGCTAATTCAAGGGGAAAGAGCCATGAAAGATACTTAAATTTGTATATTGGTACCCACAATTTTCTGGGCAAATAGGGAACATGTAAACCTAAAAGGCCAAACTGTGATTTCCCCCTTGACCAATTCACATTTCAAAAACGTTATGACATAATGTCCCTGCAATAGCCCAACTGTTCAGAAGCTAAACAGACCTAAATAATAGCTGCACAAAATAATAAAATTTGTAAATGCTGTGGCCTTCGGCTAGAGGTTTTAAATATATTGCAGGTAGCTACTACCTTTAATCTGTATTAGGTTTAGTACTTTAACATGGATAGGTTTTTTTTCCTGGTAAAAGAGGAATTTCCCTTCTATGTGAAAGTATCATGATAAAATGAAAACAAGAAATTGAAGCCCCTTTTGTGCCTATTTTGTATATGATTCACAAAGTTTCTTCAGATGAATACTCAAGAGTGTCTCCATTGGTTCATGAAATGAGGGAGAGCAAGAGCAAAGAATCACAACATGGTCACAAAATATTCCTTTCTTTTGATAATTATCAGTTAGATCTCTGCAAGTCGAATGAAGCACTAGTGCACCAGTTCATGTGTTGAAGAATATATAGAACCAATCTCTTATGCCATTAATCTACATTAACAGCTTTACCATATTTAGATTCACAAAAATCTCAGAAAGGAATGAATAAAATTTAAAGGAAAGGAGTTACTCACATGGATAACCAAAACAGGACATTTGACCAACGGTATTTTGTCAATGTTCTGCATCATGAGCAGATAAAACCATCATGAAAAACCTTTCAAATATGAACACCCAAACATGAAAGAGTATAAAACTGAGCAACTAATAAAGACTAAATACCTTGTAAATGTCAAACCAGTACGATCGCTTCACCGGATACATGACTCGAAGGCCAGACATGATCGGACTGTGAAGAACCACTGCCCTCAATTTCGGTAAGCGAGTTGCCAGATCTAGAGTAGGCCCACTGCCAACTGATTGCCCGTATAAAATTACATCTTCCTCCTTTGCACCGTACTTCTCCACGAGACATCTATACACGGCTTCTATGTCTGCATAAGTGTTTTGCTCACTTGGCTGTTCGAAAAGGGAAAGAAAAAAATTATTAATATCACTCCCATAGTTCTCCTAACCAATTATAGATAAGACTTCTCTATTTTTATCCAATTCATTCCGGTTCCTAAAAAAGGAAGACCACAGAGTCTTCCCAAGATAGAAAGCTGTGAAGAAATGACCAATCCTCAGTGTCTTAATCCCAAACCAAATCAAATTGAAGTTTCATTTTCTTCTGATGGAAACTTTTTTTACATAATTAAATTCTCGAAAACTTGTCAGTATCATTTTAGGTAACCAAACCAAACAAATCAATATGATTCCAAATCTCTCACCTTCCCAGTAGATTGTCCGTACCCAGAATAATCATACCTGCAAGAAATCCACAAATCATATAAAGTTCGAAACTTTCTTCAATTATAGAAACCACAGATAATAATGAACCAGATGTAATGAAGTCCCGAATCATCCGATGCAATTTACACTACTTACCCTATTAAGTTGACTCTGAGGTGAAGACTGAGCTCGCTGAAGAGCTCATACATCTGGCCCAGATCAGCTGCGTTACCGTGGGAGTGCAGAACGGTGAGCTTCGCCGCCGGGTTCTTAAAGTAAACCGCGACGACGTCGTTTCCCCTCTTCGTCTTCAGCTTCAAAACGTCGACGTTCGCCCTCGCCGGCACTCCCGTCATCCTCAGCTTCCCGCTCTCCTCCTCCTCCTCCACCCCGTACGACGGCGGGTGCGGCGGGAAGAACGCGAACTTCGCCGCCATGGATGACGTCACCGCCCCCATCGAAGACTTGTTTTGACTGAAATAAAGCTCGGAAATTTACAGAAATTACGGAAATAAATTAAGCGAATCGGATCGCGGGCGAGCTCGATTCGAGCTCAATTAACCGAATTGGGTTCGAAATCTTAGGGTTTTTGATTTGGAAATTTACAGAGAGCGAATTTAGGGCTTTCTGATTTGGGGGAAAAAGAATAAAGGAGGAGTCTTTTTGAGCTTTTTTCTTCTCTTCTCTTCTCTTCTCTCTGGTTTTCCGGCACCACGTGGGAAATGATTAGGAGGGTGCGACACGTGGCGGACCAGGGCGGCTGTGGACCATTTGATCTGGGTGGGTAATAGTTTAAGGGTGGGTGATTAGGATAATTGGGGTCTTTTTGTTTTGGGGTTGGTAACGGCTGGAAATGGGTACAGTGTGTGGGCAGGTCCGTCGTAGAGGACAAGAGCTGTTGTGTTTGGGTGTTTTGTGGTGGTGTGTTTGGACAGATGCTAGTGTTTATGGTTTTGGTCAATTTTTAGGAGGAAATTTGGGTTGCTGTTGGTGTTTGTTTTGAGTGATGCCGAACACTTTAGATGAAGTCATCCACAATGTGACGTTTTGTTGGGGATGAGGGGAAGATATTCGATAGAGTTTGTGTTGGAGAGATTCAGTTGTGTGGTTTTGCGTCATTTTGTTTTCTATAAATAATAGATGTTGCACTTGATCTTAGCCGAAAAAAGGATAAGAAGAAAGTTCTCGATGCAACTGATGCAACTAATGTTGTTTTGAGTAAAGATATTAGTAGGGTAAGCTTGGTTAACTAATAAGAGTTTGACATGTAGGGAGTTAGTAATATATAGTATCAGAAATAATCCATTTTTTATACAACTGAAATGCCTTGCTTTTTTAACGCTTGTACAGTTGATAAGTTGTTATTGAATACATTCTCAGGAAAAAAGAAGAAGTTGTTCTTGAATAGTTGTATCGTTGGATTTGTCAAGTAACTTGTCAAATTATAAGTGGACATCTAATACAAACTCTTCTCAAACTCACAAGTAGGGTAAGTTCGAATTAGATATACAAAATTACAAACTATAATTGCTCTTGTAATTAAAATCATTTTAAGTTAGAAATGAATATTTAACTTTGTGTAGTTATAATTCATCCAAACTTCTATTTCAACAGGTTATATAGAATTAAAAGAAGTTAATAACAATATTTTGGTAGCCATTAGCGCTGCCCATGCTTCGAATGATTGTGATGGAGACGTAGTATCAAACACAAAAGCCATTTATTTCAAATCAAACTTTACTCTGAATCAAACAATGCAAATGTTGACTAACATCAAGGTTCATTCAAGCCGAGTGGAGCCTCGATCAATGATCCCCAACTCATCTATGATCACACCGACACCGAGATAGTAGCATTCTAAACATCTTTCTCGTGTTCCTTGGACGGTGATCGTCTTCACTCCATTGCCAATCAATACACAACGTCGATGCAACTCGACCGATTTGAATCCGGCAAATTACGACAAAATCTTATATCTTTGAAGTTTGAACAAAGGGATTCACCAATTTTTGGCATCAACAACAATCTCAGATCGCCTATATGTTGACGATAATGATACAGACCCTAATTTTTCTCACTTCTCCTGTAGTTGTGGTGTCCAATTCTTTGACTGCTATTTGGGCTGTTAGTGATCAAATTCCCTCCTATTTTGAGGCCAACTTATCCTATTATCGGCCAATATTGTTAGTTTAACTGGTATCACAACTTGAAAATTTAAAGAGATTTGAATAATGATGAGCTATAGCTTCTGCAAGAGCTTGAAGATATAAAACGACAACAATGGCGCGGCATGGGGCGATGGTCAGATCTGACCACCTCAACGATAAAATTAATTATATGATTGAGCATCATATAGATATTGACCAGAAGAAAAATAATAATATATAGTTATATACACAACTAATCTAAAATTTCCCATTTGTCGTTTCATTTTAGTATTCTGTAACACATAAGTTGGGTTGGAATCACACATTATTGGCAAAGAATAAAAGAAAACATCAGTAAGCACCAAGTGACACCAAATGAAAATTGCATGCAGTTCAATCCTCGATGACATTAATATGCATGTCTACCAATGTGAGATTAATGAGATACAATTACAATGATATTGGCTATAGTGTCTTTGTGATAACAATCTATATATACGCGTGAGTGGTTGTTTATGTAATTGAACTAATCGTAAGTACATTATCTTTCAAATGTATGTGATTTTTAATATGTGAGATATATTGAAAGTAAATAAATATTCCGGAAACAAAACAATCTCCGGTGTTTTTTTGGTGTTCAGTTCAATATCAAAAGAAATGTAGTTGCTAACTTTATCTAAATAACTTGAAGTACAAGAGAGGTGAAGATTCAATCCATCGTCTTCAATGCTTAGGTAGGTGTTATCAATGCAGTTACTTTTGAGACCGCATACAATGAGTTGAGTGGTAATAAAAAATGTTGATGTTAAGGAGATCTTGGAAAATTTAGTAAATAAGAAACATATGGAAGGTAACAAAAGTTATACATAATCATTTTGATCAAAGTTAGATTTTTTTGTGTGAAAAAAAAATTCAAAGTTAGAATAAGATCATAAGAGATCAGATCATTAGGGTAAAAATGAGATTTTTTAAGAGGTATTTTCCAATTATGAAAGGAAATTAATCTAAAAATTCATTGATTTTCTTTGATATAATACAATTAGAAGAAAAATTTTATGACATGGCAATCTGTTGTTGTGGGAGGTTTTAGGCTTTGTTGTATGTAATTTTTTTTTTTTTTTTTATATATGGGGACCAAAAGGCCCAATAAAAGCAAAGAACAAATTACATCTCAGAATTTATAATCCTAATTCTAAGACTTTCACACAAGTCATCAAGCAAGTTAGAAATAACTTGTGGAGGGGGTTGCTCCATGAATTGAGCTCCAATCTCTACATCCAAACCAGATCTCCAGAGCAGGTTGCTGTTGTATGTAATTTTACTCTTTTTTTTTTTTTTTGAAAGGATTTGATTTAATTAGATATCAAAGCCATGAATACAGGCCAGAGTCTAACATGCACTTACATAAGAATCCGGTGAAATACAGAGAACCTATCTAAGCCAATACTAAACTCATTAGAGTCTAAAGGGACGCTCGCCGGAAAGCAAGCCTATAACGAGCAAAAAAACAACCTCGCTATTCTAAGGCAAAATCATTCATCTAGTCTAATTTGCCAGCACGCCATTGTGGTACAAATAACAACTAGAAACATCTTAGAACAACACATAGAGATTACCCTAACTCTACAAGGCTTGTAACCAGATGTCTAATAGCAGAGATTTAGGAAAATACTAGCTCCTCCCCCTTAGGGTTGGAGCCAGCACCATCCTTAGCCTCTTCAGGAGCCAACAACCTCGGCAACAGGTTGGTCTTGCTCTTCTTGTTCAAAGCAACTGTAGCAGACTCAATCGACCCAAGTTTGAGCGGCCCAATGACCCAATCCCACTGCTCATACCTACTGAAACAGGCCCAAGAGAGATTAGGCCCAGTCCCAGAGGCCCAAACCCAAGCAAAGATGCTGGTCTGAGCATCATGTCGCCGCCAGCCTGTCGCCGCTGCCGTCTCCGCCCTGTCTGGGGGTCGTCCACCCCAGACAGCCATCCTCAGAAGCATCACTGCACTACCACACCAGTGCCTACCGATCGGTAGACCTCCAAACTCCAATTGTCGAGTGCCTCGACCTCGACTGCACCCAGACTAGATGAGAATCTGATTTGCTAACGCGCCAGCAATCGTCCAACGCCGCCGAGTTAGCCCTTCACCTAAACCCCAGGCACGACGGTACCAGTCCGACGAAACTACGACTGATCCACCTCAATTCACAGCACCAAGGCCACAATCCTAGAACAAGCGGATCCTTTCGAAAACCTCGACCACCACCAAAACAGACCCTGAGATCTGCCACGCACGACCAACGACGCGGGCTCGCCGGTGACGACTACCACGCCGCCGCCACCACCCTCTGCTTAGAAACCCTAGGGCTCTGCTTGATGCTCTTGATATTATTTGTGTTTAAGAGGATAGGTATGAATATGATTGGTTCATGAATATTTTTATGTAATTTTACTCATTGACATATCATCATTGTGACATATTTCCCATCAATAATGTAAAATAATATAAATGAAAAGCACATGTGTTATGTGTATTGATTTTTACGCTCTATAAATAATCATTATCATATACTATATACCTGTTTTAGAAAAATAATTGTAATACCTGACTATTTTGTCATTTTGGTCACTTCGCTTGTTCTCCCATCACAAGCTGTCAAAACAGTGTATATTTGTCATTTACTTGTGGTATGGTACAACACACAAGTTAGATTTGAAATCATACACATTATTGGCTAATAAAAAAAACGAAAACATTGTAATTTGAATGAGTAGAGCAGTGAGTGACACCAAATGAATTTTGCATGAAGTCTACTCCTCTATGGCATTTATATGTATGTCTAGCAATGCGTTGTAGTAGGGTGCAACACGCGATTTAGTTGAAGACCCTTAGTTGAATTCATACACAGTAACAAAAAAAATTGAAATTGGGATTAAGCACGAACGTAATCAACTTAAAATGAGTAAAGCACAGTGAGGCAGTATATGAAAATTGCATGAATTCTAATCTTTAATTGCACTTATATTGTATGCCTTAATGCATAAATAGAATTGAGCTGGTGATGGTTGTCCTCAAATTCTTGTGATACCAATCCATATATATCCACATTATGGCTGTCTCAAACTAGTCCTATGCATGTTCTTTCCCAAATATATATATAATATCTGACGGTTGAAAATAAATACACAGTTTTAAGTTATTATACTTTCTGCTTTTATATTTAATATATGTGGTTAAGATACATTTGTCCCTCACAGTCCCTTAAAATTGTCCCTTAGGTGAGCAAATCTGTATTTATATGTGTGTGTGTGTGTGTGTGACTGATGAACATATGAGATATTGTAGGCAAACTAAATATAATGAAAGCAAAATCATTTCACCAAATAGGTTGAGTTGAGTTCTAAATATATGGCAAGGACGTAGTAAACTCTGTCCAACCAAATTATTTTAATAAAATGACGTGTATTTGGTGTTTTAACTTATATCTAATAATTCATATATACAAAGATTCAAATCGTGTGCATTATAAATCTCACTAGCCACAATTAGAATCTCCAAATCAAACAAGCGCACCCAGCTCGCCGCTTTTCCTTCCCAAAATCAATACACATGAAATCGTCCAACCCAAGATCTGCAATTTGAAACAAGCCAAAACCATCACTGTATAGGGCTCAAGCAAAACAGATCCAGAGGGCAAAGGATCATAGTCCATTCGTTTTCCGTCCGGCAACATCATCACAACAGCGAGACACCGTCAAAGATACCACCGGACGAGGACTACAAGGTATTCGCGGCGCCTATGTGAAGGAGGCAGTAGAGTTTTTTGTAATAAAAAAAAATCGATTAGTGTCTCTTCTCTTAATAATAGTATAGATATATATATATATATATATATATATTTTTCTTTCTTTCTTTTGTTTGAATGTGTGTGTGTGTATATATATATATATTGGAACATAATTACTTTTGTAATTTTTAAGATTTCATATATCAAAAATTCAGGTAACATTTCCGTAACGAACACAAAGTATTCGTTTGGTACATTTGGTAGATGAAAGCTTCAACAACCACCAGAACTCAAAGTAAACAAAAGACCAGACATTTAGTGGAGCCCAACAATCTACATATACAGAAAACTATAGGTAATTAACCAAGTGGGGCACAATTCACTACCCTCCACCGTTATACAATCACACCTACACCATCAAACCTCTACCGTTGAATGCGCATAATACAGAAATCCAACTATTTGACACATTCCATTCTCTGACGTGGCCTCCTGTAATTGAACATGCACCAACACTGTTCAATTTTAATTTCACACCAGATAGAAACAACCCCATGGATGGTTTTGTCCATTTTGTCAAATAGTGACAAAGTAAAATCAAAACCCCAAAATGTTAAAGAACCAGTCTTTGAAGCTGGACATAGGTTTTCTCTCATTTCTATGTCAAATCTGAAATCTTCATCATCTGTGCTTCAACAAAGCTTAAAGCAAAGCCATGGGAGGTTCTTGAATCCAAAGTAGGGTCACAGGGCAGTGAAAGGCTTCAATTTCTTCTGGTAATTGATCTGTGCTCAACAAAAAAATTCTTTCTTTTACCTTGTGCCAATCTTAGAATCTACAGAAGGTTATGAATTTTTGGATCTGACTGAAAGATTAGGGCTTTTTTTTTGGTTGAATATCTACACTGTAATGCTGGTGTTATGCTATGATTCTTAGAGTTGTCAGTATCTGAATTTTGGGTTTTTCATCTGATGCTGGAAAGGTTTCATCTTTTGGGTTGGGAAGCATGGATTGAGAGTTTGGAATTGGGGATTAGGGTAAAACCATTGAAGTGATATTGGGGTTGTTTAGGGTTTTGACAACCATGGACGGTTCTGGGGAATCTTCTGATTCTGGGTCTGCAGTGTCTA
>LYNE01003528.1:3934-14072 GCA_001662545.1 Rosa x damascena | reverse complement strand
AGGTTATCAGCTGAGAGATTTGAGTGCTCTGGACAGGATAACTTGATTTGCTTCACATCTTGGAACCAAGGGAAGGGCCTTCTTTATGACGTGGATAAGAAGATGTGGTCTTGGATTGCAGGCTGTGCTCTTCAGTCATACAACAGCCAGGTTTGTTTTTATGAGCCAAGATTCGATGCTTCCATCTACTAAAGCAGAAAGTACTGCTTTTGAGTTCTTATTTCAATTACTAGTCAGAAAATGACGAGGGAACACCATCTCCAGCCAGCATCTTTCTCTTGATTCATTCTTCGCTAATCATGTAAGTACCCTGGCTTTATTGACAATGACAATGTGGGTGCATTGCCGAATACCATTTTTGTCGATGACATTTCATAGACTGCAATTTGTGAGATTATATCCTCATTCAAGGGATCTGTAATGTCAAATGATTGAACAAGGTTGTAGTTGGAGACTGAGGCTTTAGAGAATGAACATGAGTCAGGAGGAGTTGTGAGAAGGCGATTTTTCCAACTCTTGTACACTTTTTGAAACCTCTATCATATCCAACTTGTATATCTTAAAGCTTTACTGTGCCTTGCTCATTTTGTTTACTCTCTGATAACTTATTTCATGTGTTATGTGGTCTTGATCCAAGTTCACATCAGCAATTCATTGTAGATATCTGTAAATGTATGCTGGTTTTTGTTTTTGTTCTGTTTTATTTTTGCCTAGTGATTTGAACTAGTTAGGCTTACCAGTCTTGTAGTTATCTTGAACTAAAGTGGTAGAACCTTACCTGGCCTAGTCAGTACTGCATCAGATTGACCAAGTTGCAATGGAACTATGAGCTTGTTCATGTTCCAGTGTCTTGTATATATGGCTGTGCTAGCTGATTGAACCCAAAAGGGTGTCATTTCTTTACTGCCGATCTTTTGTAGAAGAGACCAATGAGAATCGTTGAGATGGGTACTTAACAAAATCATTGAATCATAGTTGTAGGTGTTCATGTTGGTCATGTACTAGTGAGGCATGGGCTCCAACTAGCACCTTGTTGGTCCATTAACTTAACAATATGGTCCTTTGCAGAGTAAACTTTCCCCACCTTTGTATAGTTTTTACACCAGTTGCACACAAACACAGCCTGCAGGTCATCACATTGTAACGAGAGACACGTGATTGTATACCACAAGCGAAATGAATAAAACAGGAAAACAGAATGACCCTTCTTTAGTCTGTACTGCTTGCAATTTAGCATCAAGGGCTCTTACTTTCTGACAGTGTGAGGATGTGGAACTGTATGCGGACTGTATGTGTTTGTAGTTTATATGCCCTAATTTGAATGAACAAATATAACACTTCACATCCATTTTGATTCAGATATCTGGGGGATCGTAGAACACTATTATAGTATCATCTAACTCAAGGATGCTTCTAATCACATTATTACATAACTATATGAAGTCCGTGCCACATATACAAGCATGAAGCATGTAACTCTTAAAACCTTTACAGATATTCAATCACTACCAAAGTACCACAGCAGAAGCCCTTTACTGAGAGATAACACTTTTTCTTTTCTTGGCTCTCAGGTCAAGTGTGTTGAGAGATACAGCTTTCCTCAACCCTAAAAAGCTTCACACCGTGCAGGGGTACAAATAAAAGACTAATAATACATGAGGAAGAGATACCCCTTCCATTGTTTACTCTGTCCATGTGGGAGGTCGGAACCAGCAAAGAAGTTCATTCTGGTTTGTGCTCAGATTAGTAGATTAATTAGTATTAATTCGGATAACTATCAACTAGCTTAATCACTTCTAAACCAACTATCAGACGGAGACAATATTGGTACTCGGAGTCCATTTTCACCGCTCCACGTGTCGGTTTCTCTATAGCTTTTAGTTATTATTTCACTTCCAGTTTTTCTGTAGGTGTCTATGGTGCTGTAATAAACTAATAATTCATCTTCAACCTAGTTTCTAGACTTCTAGTGGAGAATCCGTGAAGATTGAAGCTAAGCCAAGAAAACGTACAGCATCTATAACAGTCTTGTTTGATAGGTTCTGTGATTTTCTGTTAGGTGCTTGAATAGCTTTTTTGTTCATAAATAGAAATAATAATAAATAATTCATCAGAAGAATCCAACTCCCTCTAAGAACCTAACTCCTGAAAACAAAAGATTCTTAGATGAAGTTTTATTGATAAAAAAGTTGAGCAATGACTTCATAGTTTTAGGTCCTAGAACTTAACCTAGCTAGAAGGCTACTGATTGGTTAGTGGTCGAGCCAATATCTGGTTTGCAATGCCGGCCATGTCGAACCGACTTGGTTAGAAATCACGTAGTCACTCGCTGTTCTCAAGGAGAAGCCACTAGCACAAGTTGGAGGTCACGCCCTCGTGTTCTAAAATTTTGACATGATAAACCCCAACTTGTTTATATATATATTTGCATTGTTAAAGGTGCAATATTTTTGAGTAATTCTATGCGAAATCACTTGTCAATGTTTCTGCAGGCTCTTAATTTGATGCCTGCTGCTTGATGCTCCTCTCATGCTTTCCTCTTTGGGAACTATGCAAATAGCTAGCTTGTCAATAGCACCGCCTCTCCCTCTTCACCCATAAGATCTTATACTAGCTAGTTGATTGCCTATATAGCTATGTATAAGTTCCTTTTTCTTTTTTAACAATCAACATAGTTTAGACCAGAAAAAAAAAATCAACTACTTATTATTGAATTTAGCTCAATATACATTAGTTTAGTTTTTGAGATAATGCATGATTTAATCATTTTTGTCTTAATATGGTATGTACAATTGATCGTAGATTGAGTTATTAAATGAGCAGCTGGGTTAAGTGATTAAGGAATATAAAACAAAAATAAATTGTATAGAACAAAATGACAATCCATTTGCATCATTTTCCCTCCTTTACTGATGAGGAAGGGTGATAAGTTGAGTTATTTAACTAGATTAAAGATTCAATCTTCTCCAATATAACAAAAAGAAAAAGAGCTCATCCCATGCAAAACAAGTTCTGGATCATTGCTTTAGACGCTGAACAATTACCTAATCAATTGGGTAATAGAAGAATACTCAACATCCAGAATTAACGGTTTTCCTTCCGCCATTTTCACCTCATGCGCTTATTATACCTCTTGCAATGTTATAGCTTTTTGAATGGTTTTCCTTGGTGCTACATTATGCTCGTCAAGCTGTAGTACGTAGTATTAGCTAGTACAATAAGTGAATTATTCACTTTAATTACATCAAAATTAATATCAATGAATCTATGTACTGATCACCCTGGCATAAACTCTGCAATACATGATCCTTATATATATACAAGAGAAAATGATAGGATCACGCACAAATTGATGATTCCAAATCTTGTCTCGTATTGAAAGTACCTGATGTACCCAAGTTACAAAATGAATATTCCACTGCCCAAAAACAAAGAAATATTTTTTGTCTGAACCCCTAAAAAAGTATCCGAGAGAAGGTGCATACCTTTGTTTAATGAACACCATTCTTCTACTTAATTGTTTGTAATATATATTGAATTTGAGGACCGAATCTCTGACTCACACCGTTGCTGCATAAATATTGACCCTTACTAATTATCTAACCATCTTAATTTATTTACTGTGTGTTTCAGTTTTGTTTAGTACGTAAATAAAAAAAATCACAGCTAATATCTGACTATACGAACTTTAGTTTTTTGACTATTCAACTTAGTTAGGCTTCAAAGTTTGAAAGTATGATTTTCATGAGCCTAATCTTCTTTAAAAAAAAAAAAGATTATACACTGATACCAACATAATCTTGCAAAATCTAGATTAGTAGAATTTAATTATGCTTTTACAATTCGGCTAGAACTTAACGAAAAGAAAATTGCAATTTGCAATTAGCAATTGAGTAATACATACCTTGCCCTCATGAAAAATCTATGATACATACATGTATGTCATACATATATTTACGAGTAATTAAGAGAATATATTTGTTGTCATTCTGGTAAGTAGAGTCATTGTTTGTGTGATTTTAGTTTTATTAGAGATAGTTACGGCACCTATGACATTTTTACAAGTTTATGAATAAATTTTGTCAATGTGATAACTTGATTCAATTATATGTAAATAGTTTAAATGAATGTGATAATTTTGTTGTCAATGTCGTAAATTTAGTTTAATTAAATTGTAATTTTTGTTTAATTAGATGTAAAATAAGTGTATGATAAATATCTTAATACCATAATTCCTACATGTGATTCAGATAAGTACCCTGGTGTTTCAATATTAGTGATTCATCCTTCTCTTTTATTTGACAAATGTGACTAATCTCTTTGAGCAGCTTATTTAATCACCTCTGGTTTCATGCATAGCAGAGAAGACATGCGCAAGAAATTAAAACGCTAATTTTCTTTTATATATATGATCGTACGTATTAGGGCTAAGTTCTATATAGGCAGCTTTATTAAACCCACCACATTCAAAGTTTTGAAAACTGAAAACGCTGTTTTCTTTCCTTATTTTATTGATTTCGTTGTTTAAGTTTTGTGTTCTCCCAAGCTCTGTCTGGACTAGCAGGTAAATATTTTATGCAGGGACAGAGACGTGTCTGAACCCTAGCTTTGACTTGGGTCTTCAACTCTCTCTATAAAACCCACATCAGCCTCTCCAAGTTTCCTCTCTTTCTGAAAAGCTAGAATATCCAAGATAATCAAGCAAGAAAAAAAACACAGAGATGCTGAAGATTATTGCAAGCTTCGTACTAGGGTTTCTTTTTGTGAGGCATGCCTTAGGAGACTTCACTGCACATGCTGATCATAAAGGTATGCAAATATAGATAGCTCAGTTTTCTCCTATTAATCCATTTCTCCTAGTTTCAAAAACATTTGACTGATTTGAGGATCGATTTTCTTAAGCTCTAGTACGTTTAATTTTGTAGGTAAAGAAGAAGGGTTATTAATGACTGGAAAACATTCTGTATTGCCTGATGAAAAGGTAACCTTGCTATTCATGATTGGTTTTGCCAATTAAGTAGTCTTTTTATTTTCATACCTTCGAAAGCTTCCAAGTTACAGTACGGTCATAATGGTATTGCTATTTGCACTCCAGAGCATCTTAAAGAAGCCTTCTGGGGATTGCGAGGCTCCGCTTGTTATCTAATTTACTTTCTATGCATAAAATATAGAATACAAGCTAAATCAAATAAGTACGCAGGAACTAATTGATGAAATCTCAAAAATCGCTGGGTCAAGGATTATAGGGATCGGAGGAAGGAAGATGGCGGCACAGAAAGTAGTGCTGAGAAATGGAGAGCTTACTCCTACTACTACTTCATCAAAGAATTCAGGTGCAACATGTGACTCTGAAGCTAGAAAAGGAGATCTAAATGTAATATGTAAACTTGATCATAAAAGTAGTAGTGCTAAGAAGAAGTTGAAAGTTGCTCATCATGATCACTTTGTAGCTTTTGGCGCTGATTATCATGGACCTGCACGCCATCCTCCTAAACACAATTGAGGCAAAACCCCAGCTTTGTTATTCTTAGATGACAGCTCTAGTGAAAATATATGTGTGATATATATCGTGTGTATTGTATGAATTCATCTTTCAATATATAATATGCATTGGAGGGAATTTTCAATCTTTGATTAGTTTGATATGTTTTATTACAACTCTCTCAATGTTTAATATATGAATGCACATCGATCTACTATCGAGATTGCATTGTTTTGGAATTACCAAAATTTTGAGATGTGGGATAAGGTTAATGATCGATGGGTCATATTAGATCTTTGTTTGTCATGATTGCAGGAAAGGACAGTAATAAGGCTTCAAAGTACAACTTCAACGGAAGACCACAAATCAAATTGAACCAAAAGGTAACTCGGTTTTCCAGAAACAGAATTTTATGTTGCATGTACTTGATTTTTCAGGAGGTAATTGTTATCAGAAAACAAACCCCCCTCCATTTTGGCTTTTTAGGCTAATGTTTCTAGTTAAATAGATGACCTTTTCCCAGTCAACAAATTTGCCTCAATGGAACTGGTTACAGTAGGTCACATATTCACATGCATTAATCTAACTCAACTAGTTGATGGGTTAACACCTGCAGGGTGGGATCAAAATATTGAAAACTGCTGCCAGCAGTACGAGCAGCAACATTGGAATTCCTAGAGATGAGCCAACAAAACACTCTCAAGTAGATGAAGAAACTAGACGGCTTCTTGAAGCAGAAAGAGAGATAGTAAATCTGATGCATAAAGATTATAAGGGATCCTCCGGAGGGAGTATGGGTCGCCGCAAGCCACCCATACACAACCAAGAGCCACAGCATTGAGATGATCAAAACCTAAACGTGTTTAATTAGGCTCACAATTTTGCCCCCGGTCCGGTCTTTTTCCCTTGATCGGTTGGAATTAGCTAGTGATCCAAGTCCGGTACCATATAGCTTATATTATATAGAATGGGTTTGCTTCTTTAATTTCTTTTGTTTTTTATATCACAGGTAGTGACCATGTACATTAAGTGTGCCTTCACTTCATAGAGCTAGCCTGTCTGCTGATGAGAAATTAGAGTAGTTCTGTGAAGCGTTATATAATCATAATTAAGTTGTTCTAAGCAAATTTTGTGACCAGCATTTGTAATTTTACTTTACTGTTGGTTTATCTTTCTTCAACTTAATCCTGCATGGTAATCTTAATTTAGTTTTCAATTTATTTGTACGTTAATTAAGCAATTGCCAAATGAAACAGAATGAAATTGGAAATTCAAATACTAAACCGATTAATTTAACTAAACCGGCCAATCATAATTAAGCACTTGCAAAAATAATAGAGAAATTAAAGTATATATCCAATCTAAAGTCATTTACATAACTAATGCATGAATGTAGCTAGATCGAAACCAAAATCTTATAAAGTTCTATGCAATGTTTATATTCCATACAAATAATTCTCAATAAAAGTATTTATCAATTTACATGAAACAATTGAGCTAGCTAGATCAATTGTTCAGCGAAAGCTGATCGATGTGATCCACCATATAGATATTACATTTGTACAAGTTTCTTGATGTTTAGTGGAGTGCACACATTTGAATAATTGAAACAGCTAGTTGCTACGATTGAATTAATAGTTTCAGCAGGATGAAAACCGTCCCAAAAGAAGTGACTATTTGGATGAGAGCATGGTATAGCCAATGGAGTACAGGCCGATGTTCCCCGTAACCAACCTGTGCAGCATGGATTGCTTCTGTCCTAAATGCCTATTACAAAAAAAAAAAAAAATTGAATGATAAATAATGTAATATTCTTTTGTTATATATATTTGACATGTTATATGTTGTGAAATTGGAGTTTTAAATTGGACCTAATATAAGCGACAAAACAAAGTCTGTCCTAAACATGTTGAAATTTAATTACCATATTTGAGGGGACTTGTAATTCCATCATAGGCGATCCCATTATCTTGACCTAGAACAAAGAAAGATCCTTGAAAAATGGAAGATAAATTTGCGAGAGTTGCACTAAATTTGTGGTTAAAAATCGAGGCGAGCTGGTTTGTTTCTTTCACACAGTTTCCACTGTAGTTTTGTCCCTTTGCAATCGCTGGGATGCAACCAATGGGACCAATTTCAAACATAACTATTTTCCTGGCTTCTAAGTTATATAACCTCTGCACATAATTAGATTACAATAATTGAGATCAATTAATAGCAAATTATTACTATAGGTGCAAGAACTAATTTTTTTTTTTTTTTTTAAATAAAGGGTTGGTGCGGCTGCCCTCAAGCCTTGATTAATGAAACTGTCGAACACAAAGTGCAAGAACTAATTATATAAAGAGCTAAAGACAGATAGTATGTATACCTCAAACTGGTGAGAAAGAGCATCCATCAAGAGTTGTGCAAACTGTGGAGGAGGGTAGCGTTTGCTTGTGTTATAAAGTTTAGGCTGAAGGTAATTATTAAGATAATCATTGCTGCCTACAGAAAATAAAAATATGGCCAAGTCCATGGACTTGGACAACTAGTCAAGTACTCTTCAAGATCATTTGGATTTTTGAAATGTCCTGAGGAGTCTGACTTCACCGTTTTTTCAAACAAATCCATTTGCTCTTTCAAATTCAAGCACTTCCCCTGCAAAGGAAACCATCATATATGACTGTTAAATGATATAGACTATGATCAACCCTACTATATATAATTCCTCAGACTCGAAAGATCTACTTAAGAGCTAGTTGGTTCACTAACTAATTCTTACCAATCGGCTTCCAGTATCCGGGAGAATGCCACAAGACCCAGATGCATAATTCAGGCCGGTAAGTATTGTTGATTCATGTATGCTCAGGTATGGTGGAGCGTATGGTAGCCCAAGAAACTCAGCTAAGCAAATCGATCAAGACAAGTGAGATCGAAATATAAGTTAATCATTAGACTATAGTACGTATGGCCAAAAGCTCAAGTTAAGCGGTCATCCAATATATCAAAAATTTACATTAAGCAAACAAAATTACATAGCTCCAATCTCATCCTAAACCCAAAACCTCTTCAGTTTTATATATATCAAGACTTTCAGCAACTAATATATCAAGTAACACAGTTATATGTACTACCTATAAAATCCGCTACTGTTCTACCGTTGGTGAATCTTCCGGTGACACCCTCCACAAAATTGACACCATAGGGCAGGAAATTTGCCTTTGCTATAGTTGGCAAGAAATTATTGTTACCACTGTCAAACAAAGAATCCCCAAACACGTACAATGCTGGGCCAATCGGCGAGCATTCCACTAAAACTGGGCCAAAATTCGCAAAACACATGAACAGCAAAATAAGTGATCATGAAATTGATAGTTTTATTCCCATGTTTTTCATCCACACAGGGGGAGAAGACGATGAAGTTAATTGATGAAAAATGGTCTATTTAGCGTGTCTTTGTTTAAAGAAGGAATTGATCTGTGAAATGAGGAATGCTTGTGTATCACGTGAAAGGATCCGGCTCCTCTAAATTTAGGGGCCGTGAAGTTACATGAAGTTAGTAAAATCTAAGCCATTTAACTGATCAAATGAACTGAAATTGTCCATGTCAGCCAAATTAATCTAGGTACCTTTATTTTTGTAACTGCCGTCAAATCTCCTTCCAAACAAAAAAAAATTTGCCGTCAATCTCCTTGTTTCATGATCGATCTCCTCTATCTCTCTTCGTTGTTCAACATTCTCTGTCAGGATATATCTCCTGCTATCAAATGAATTGCTTCCTCTTCTTAATTCTCACGTAGTCAATTTGAATATCAGGATACAAAGACCAGATACAGAGACCAGATGGTAACCACATAAAATCAATATGATCAATCGATTCAACAGGAAAGGAGTCATCAGCTTTGATAAATCACTATATATAAATTACTCACGAGCTATTCTCTTTTAATGGCACAGGAAGCCAACTTACCAAAGCTTTTAATTTCTTATTTTAATTGTTAAGGTTTGGTATCTTAATTCTAATGGAGATTGAGCTGCTCTTCCTTTTACTTCTTTCTGGAAAACGAATGGGAAAATCATTCAATAATAGGACCTGGACTCTATGTTGAGAAAGTAACTTGAGGATTGAACGGCAAATGCCACCATCAGTTATGCCTTGTTGGTTGTGTTAAAAAAAAAAAAACAAACTCTTGATGACATGTTTTATCTTGAACCGTTAGATAAATTTAAATGGCTTGGATTTTATTAACTTCATGTAACTTCACGGCTTTTAACTTTAGAGAAGCTGGATCCCACGTGAAAGATCAGTAGGAGAGGTCTGAATATAGTGAACATACATTAGCTATGAAAAAAGAGAGGTGGAAACCTTTGATTAAGTGGTGAAAACTTAAAAGGATGTGGGATATGCAGGTTTTGTCAACTCCTTCCAGAAAGTGGTTAAATTTGTTAACAACCAGGTTTTTTTTTATTATTTCTTGTTTTCTTTTTACAATAACAACCTGCTCTTATGAATCGGAGGGTTCCAAGTTTTCCAACTCACATCTTAGATCTGCTTGTAAACACGAAAATCTGAAAACAAACAAGATGCAGACACGTGTACAAAAATAATATATTTATTAATTCAAGTGCGGGTTACAATCTTTGATAATCCTCTGATTCGATCTCCGACGATGA
>LYNE01003526.1:28128-40689 GCA_001662545.1 Rosa x damascena | reverse complement strand
AAATCTAGTATGTCGGAAAATATATTTAACGACTATTTTCTAATCGTTGAACTTTTCTAACGAGAAAAAGTATGGGTTTGAGTGAGGAAAGAAATTGTCGCTATAGAATAACAGCGAGACAAATAGATTTCATCACTGAAAGGGTTTGACAAGGACATTTTTTTTTCGTCGCTAAACCTTTTCTTGACGAGCATTCTCCGACGAATTGAAGACGAAAAGAATTTCCTCGCTGAAGTACTTCCGCGACGAAATGTCTGTTTTTAGCGAGGAATTTGTTTCTTGCAAATGAGGTTTTTTGTTGTAGTGTCTGATTATTCATGGAATTGATGGCAGCGGTAAACGCTGTTGTAAGAGCTTCAATATCTGATTTCGTTACTTCACCCATTGCTACTAAGGCAAATAAAAGAGACAGGGAAGACCTGCTCTGATACCACCTGAAGCAGTCGGATTGATAACTAGGTTTACCAGCAATAAACCTAACAAAAGGGTTCTGGAGTCCACCAGAGATAAAAGAGAAAATTCTCTATTTTATTGATTAAAAGTTATCAATAAAAAAAACCAAATATTAGAGAAGTTTCTCTATCTTTCTTACGGCTGTGTCCATAATTGCTAGTGGATTCTAATTCATCTCATATGGCTTTCGACGCTTGACGGAGCCTCTTACTATCGTGTACACGCTTCCCGCATCAGAAACCCAACAGATAAAAATTCAACCTTTGCACTCCCCCTAAAACCATATTTTTTGAATAAAAATTCATCCGAAACACTTCCGCTCCATCCACAAGCCATGAAATCGTCCAATAACCACAATTTAGATTCCGAAAAATCCTCAGAAAATAATAACGAATGTCCGGGGCACTACATTATGTACCTAGCTTGTACCCTTTATGGGCTGTTGCCTTTTAATGAAATGTTTCTATTTAATGAAAAAAAAAGAAAGATCTATCCTCGTAAAAGCCTTCTAAATATTAGTAGGGTGAGGCTATTTCCACCCTACCAAATGCTTTGTTCACCCTACAATTAAATTTTTATTTTGAAACTTTCAATTTCACCCTCAAATAATTTTCGAAAGGAAAAAAAAAATATTACCATTGAAAATGCGAAACTGAAAAGAAAAATGAAAGAAAACTGAGCCCACCATCAGCCCAGTGCCTTATATATAGTTTCTTGTTACTCTTTCATTTTTTTTTGCTCTTCTCTATTTTCTCCCTTCATCAACTATTATGACACATTAAACACGCGAGTCACATGGTAGAACAAAATAATACTAACCGACAATTCTTTTCACTTGTTGCCAATTGCTATAGCTTGAAAATTTTATCTAATTATTTGTCTGGTCGACTGGCGATGAAGAAGCTAAGATGATATATATATATATATATATTGTGTATAGAAAGCTGATATGAAAATAGCGATGTAAAGTCTTAATTAAAACAAAATGGATTTCTCATTTTCATTATTTTTGTGTTAATAATTATTGTTAAGGACAATTTTGGAATTTTGAAGAAAACATTTGGTTGTAGGGTGAACAAAGTATCTAGCACTAGTACAAAAATTGAATCAGACGACGGCTAAAAACTGTCGTCTGATGCAGAGCTGACTGTCGTATATCTCGCTGCCGTCTGATGAAACATGATTTAGAGAACTGTCGTCTGAAGAACTCGGCATCCATGTCGACAGCATGTCGACATCATTAACTGTCGTGTGAATGTCACTCAGACAACAGGCAACTTAGGAACCCGTTGTGTGATTGTGATTCAGAAGTCATTTTTTTTTATAACTGTTGTGTGACTGTTATTCATACAACTAAAATATTGATAGCATCCGTGATATGTATTACTCTCACACAACAGTTTTTATTGTATGGTTATTGTGAACATTGTGTAGGAACAACAGAAAATGAAATCAAAAATACCAAATGAATAGTAATTACCAATATACATCTAATATTGTTATAATCCACATAATTGTACTGAAATGTATTAGACAATATTGCCAAAAAGGAGCACCATTCTACTCCAACACCAAAATATGGAACACATCTATACTACTCCACTAGCAAAATAAGTGAAGAAATGTACTTTAAATTGTCACTTTGGAGCACAAAAACACATTTCTAACCTATTTCACTTCAGAGCTTCTAGGGCATGAGCAACTGCATACTTTACAGCTTGAGGATGTTCTTCAACACATAACTTGTGAGCTCATTACGCACTTCATCAATTTCCACTTGACCATAAACATGGTTGGCTCTCCTAGCCCACTGTAATAGTTTGAAAATAACAATGAAAGAAATGCCATCTGATACATGGATGATATCCCTCATATATCTCATCACAAAATAGCCGCACTGTTTGTCGTTTGGCTGTGATGGAATACCCTAAAAAATAGACAGCGCGCACCATCAATCAACAACATACATATACTACTAATTATTGACTGAATCATTATTCAAAAGGAAATAATTATGTCGAACACTTACTGCCATGTTCTTCCATTGAACAGAGCTCCCTCCTTTCTTGTTGCGTTCCCTTTTAAACATTGATATAGCACTATTAAGGTTTCAATATAAAGTAGGGCCTGATTAAAGACTCACATTCGAACAGGTATCCTTCTTCTGCCAAAAAGACTAGATATCAAAGCAAAAAGCAATGACTAGCATACAAATTCAACTTTGGTCACTAATAATACAATTATATACCATGAAATCTTCTTTCTTCATCATACTTAAGACGACAACAAAGGTTTTATAAGATAGTTATCCATAGGAATCCTTTTTCCACTCATGCAGAAGCTGTAATGGAATTTTACATAAACAAGTCACAGCTGAGAACATTATTTCCCAACAAGAAAATTTACTATAAAAGCTGAGTGATGACAAAGAATTTATCAAACTCAAGATTGAACAATGATAACCACTGCTCATTGGTATAGCAATTATCATAGGTCTGATGAATTCTTTTGAGAATTGAAATGCATTGTAAGCTACTAACATTCTAGTTCTGCTCATTCTTTATACATTGCTTCCTTAATTAATGATATAATAAGATCCCCCAACAGAGAAAAATGGATACTCGCTTGACTAACTACAATCCCATAGTGAAATAAATTGACAAATAACAAATGCCAAACATGCATGTACTAAAGAATGTCTCTAAAACTACCCCCCGCCCAATGTTCGGACTACGTCTAACCAATTTGTGTAGTTGGACTAGATTCCACCACCAGTTGATCCTAGCTTCATTGCATTAATTCATGTATTCTTTTACTGAATAAAACAATAATGTGAAATGCGATGATATATTGTCACCAAAAACATCCACACCTGCTCCCACAAGAAGACTACCTCACAAACATTAAACTTGTACTGTAATGGTTCAAAAAACTTTAAACTGCGCATTATACTGCAATATAGGAAAGGACTAGACTAGTTAGCAATCCGAGGCTACTTTAACATAAATTAAAAGTACAAGTAAAGTAAAATTATGGTGACTATGTAAAAAGTAAAAGAACCCAGGTCCTGTTAGTTCCTTCTGAATACTTGAGAATCAGATTGCAGTGGTAAATAATATGTGCAGTAAGACCAAGCCCTCAGGTTTGCCTACATTAAGTTAAATAATTATGGACCAGATAACAAAGATTGGATGTAAAGTATGGAAATATAACTGACCACGTATGAAAAGATTGGACCACATGACAAAATTTCCATTCTCATAGCCTCCAACCTACATGGTAAAGTTCAGAAAATTCAGGGAATGTATCTACACAGCAACCTCCCAAGTTACAATAATTCAGGAAAATAAGTTCGTCACATTTGATATTGAAAAAACAAAAAAACAAAAAAAAACAAAACACTACATGTTCCTCAATTGGCATCATGAGGTGATAATATAACTCTTGCCAGCAAAAGTGACAGATGAAGACAAAACAGAGTTCATAGTAACAGAAAAGGGCAAGGACAAGGAGTAGTGAAGATAAGACACTGCTTGAATACCCAAGGATGTCAAAAAGCACAAAAACTGCTAATAGAGATAGCAATGCCACAGATAATACTTAAAGTACAGCAACAATCAGCAGTGAGTAAACATTAGTCTGCATGTGAAGCTAATATGGTGGAAGTCTTATACTTTTCCTCTTCCTTGTTTTCTTCTTTTACATATTTAAAGAACAGTCAAGTTATTCTTTAAGGTAATTAGTGCTTTAATAAAAGGCAACGAGAGAACGCAGCCACAACTACAGAAAGTTTAAGAAAACACATTCCAGAGTCTCATCATGACATACTGAAATCAACATTTGGTTCCAAAAGTACAGACAGCAAACAGACTGTGGCATGCTTCTTGAGTTTGTATAAACTAGTTTATGCCAAGAATTTATTTATGTTAAACTGGGGTGAGAACAATTAAATACCATAACATTTCTCCCGTCAAGAAGGAGACTAGCACCACTTTCGACACTGCTCTGGAATAATCTGCATATGCAATCCTTCACCTGTAATTTAGCTAGCATATCAAAAACAAATAACGGACCACATTATGCATATCATCTAATAAGTAGTACAACAGACTTTCCAAGAAAAAAATGCATGCTTATTTTCAGACGTAAAACAAAGTTTATGTATAACATACTTACACAAGCATATGGACAATTACCAATTTATAACACATATGCATGACCAACTAATTAAAAGCACAAAATAAGTCAACTAGCCCTCATAAACTCAAGCCCAATTAAGGTGTTTGACTCAAAACGTATGCATTGCTCAAGTGCTTAAATAAAAAGGTATTCACTAGGATGCCAGATATTCAATTGTCCCTAAATACTACAACCTCTCTGCCCTATCTTTCAAAATTCTTTTATTCCTCTCTCACCACACAACCCAAGGAGAAGATAGTACTTCAAAGCACCAAAACCAACAACTCTCATATTTGCCCAATACATGAATCATACTCCAACAATTTTGGTATTCTTTCTGTACTTGCTTGCACATGTAAAGAACCGTAAGTGTAGTCAAATTGACAAAACTACTAGTACTGCTTCTAATGTTGAAATGTCATAATTTGTTCCTTGTAAAAAAATGCCAAGATTCCCACCTCTACAGTTTGAACACAAACAAAATTATGCCAATTCTTTCAGCTCTGTAAAGAATAAGTCAGATCTAAGAAATTAAAAATAATAGTCAAAATTGTTTGATAGCATAGCTTTGTCTGCTATGATAGCGAGGAAAGAAAGAGCTGAACCGACTCTTTAAGATGTCCATAGATCATTCAATAATAATACAACTTCAAATCCTAAGCTCAACAACATATAATAACTATCTTATGCACATGATTTCAAACCTTGTAGTGTAAACTGAACAGCATCATCAAAAAGCGGCTTTACTTCATCAACAAAAATCTTTGAAGCCGATTTGCTCCCTCCAAACAGATTCACAAAAACAAACAGCCTCTTTGGCCGTCCTGATCATTTTCAAAGACAACAAAAATTAAGAAAAATTTGAAAATAAAAAATCTAACTTCGATCGAAGATTAGCTTGAGCTTAATGAAACAGAAACAAGAACATCTCGACGATTACCGAGATAATCAATGAATTAAAGGATCTTCTGGCACCAGAGCCTCTGGGAGTCCTCTGACAAAGGCTCGAACACCAAGTCCTGGCCTTCCTGACCAGAGCTCCAGCAGGTTTCACCTCCGCCTTCTACCAGAGCTCCGATTCTGATCTTCGGAACCTCCAATTTGAGCCCGATGATTTCCTTCTCGATGACCTCCCTCTTGGTCCTCTTATTGCAACAAAGAAAACAATGGCATCAGAAATCGGTGCTGGAAAGTGAAGGCTTGATTTGAACCAAGAGAGTTTGGATGGTGACGACGTCATCATTGAGGCCGGAGAGGCTCCTCGTAGATTAGGTTGATGTGGAAACTAGTTTGGTTTTCAGAGAGATGGATTTGGGGTATAGGTGTAGTCGTGTGGAAGATAAGACTGAGAAAGGAGAGAGATATAGGTTTTGGATCTGATGGATTTGGTGTCGGTGTAGAACAGAGGTCTTGGATCCGATGGATTTGAAGTGTAGGTGGTGATGGTTGTAGGTTTTGGTTTTGGGGAGACATTGTCGGGAGAGTGAGGGGTTTTAGGTTTTGGTTTTGGGTCAGTGTCGAGAGAGAATGTGTGAGGAGGTTTGAGTTGTTTGTTATGTTTTTTTGTTTAAGTGTTAGGCTTTCAAGTCCAACCCCTATCAATTTAGACATGCCCTATCAAGTCCAACCTGATCATACCACAGTTATATTATTTCTCGTCGTATGATCAATACATGTTGGAAAAAATTTGGGGTTTCATATAGGGTTTGGGGCCTTAACAAGGTGGGAAACTTGGCGCTCAATTTTTTTAGCGTCACACAACAGTTTTTATTTTAAACGTCCTCTGAATTAATTCCTAAGTCCCTATCAGACGATGGCTCTTACAAAAACGACGTCTGAGAAAAAAAAATTCAATCACACGACAGATAATTGCATAGCGTCGTCTGAGAGGTGTCGTCTGATTCAATTTTTGTAGTAGTGTAGTAAAGTGGAAATAGATGCATTAGTATTTGTTCTGACTTTAGACCAATAATCTACAACCAATATATTAAGGAAAAAGAATACCCTCAAAAATTTCTTGCCATTATCAAGATGTGTCTTGGACCTAATCCCAAAGTGGAACACGTACAACACCATCACTAAGGCCTCATTTGGTTCACGGAATGGAAAGTTTGGGAATGAAAACTTTATCATTTCTTGTGAAAACTTTATATATCCTTTCTTGTGTTTGACACGCCTAAGAAAATGAACGACTTTCCTGCATGAAGGGAAAATGGGGAGGAAAGTGGATCCTCCCACACCCCATGAGATTCACTTTTCCTTCTACTTTCCTTTCATTAATTGCACATTAATTACCTATTTTAAATATTATTTTAAAGATTAATATTACCAATTTATCCAAGAAAATTTTGAATCTTGAAGTGTTTATGCTTTTATATTAAGGATATTTTTAAAAATTTGATGTTGCTTACTTTCCTATTCATGCACAAACCAAATATTGGAAACGAATGTAAAATACATTTTCAGATTACTTTCCTGACATTTCCAAACATTGTAAGGGACATTCCCAAACATTGTAAGGAAAACTAGTGCAAACCAAACGAGGCCTAAGTTTAGAGTGCCCGCACTACCTTCACCCACTGAGGATCCCTATTGAGACACCGCATCATTTCGATCACCTGGTCTCTTTGAGACTGGTCGAAACTAATGCCTATCCTTTTCTTTTGACACAACGATCCATTTATTAAGTAGACTTATATATAGGTGTATATAAATTTTCTCAATAGATGGTGTGTTGTAAAATCAATTTCAGCCAAAGGAAAGTTAACAAAGAGCAAATGAATCAAATTAAGAACAAAAAAAATAACACACACCGTTTATAATATTTTAGAGATGATTATGCTGAAACCAATGCCAGTACAAGTCCAGAAAATTCTTTAACCAGATGACATGAGCATATTGCATATAAGTGATATAACCAAACAATCGTGCTTAATGAGGTACTTAATTATATATATGATGGTATCTCCACTTTGTCGAAACTAATCATCTTCATGAGCTCTTGCTGAAACCTCTCCATGGACGATAATGGCAAGCATATTGGTACCAGAACTTTATATTGCTCAGCTTTGTTTGTGTTCTTGACATAGAAGCTAACCATATCGAAGGACTTAGCAACTCCAGCATATACTGGCTTTCCCCACCCGAAATCAATTTCTCCCAAACCTGTTCGTGTGTTATCCGAAACTATAAAGTCACTCATGCCTTCCATTGCAAGTGGAGGTCGTCCTCTTATCTCCTCAAAATCTGCCACAGATCTTAAGTACTCTTCACTCATTTTAGCTTTCGATTTCTTCACCAACTCCACTGCATATCCCAACGGACTGTTACATAAACGTTCTGCAGTTGAAACAACAGCCGGATATGCAAATGTATTGCCATAGTATCCTGGAGGAAGACATAAAGTTTTGTGTTTACCACGTGCATTAACTGCGCATGATAGACGGACAATCTGTTTTGGGTCCATTTCAAGTGAAATTGTTCGACATTTCCACAAGCAAGGTGTTATTAAATCAAATGTGGATGAACAGGTGGAAAGGTGTGGTGGAAGATGCTCCTTGAGGGCCTTTATCTCCTCGGGACCAAAACATAAAGATCGTTGGACTGTCGTTGCAGAGTTCAGATATGAGTGGTCAATGGTATCATCAAATTCATGATGTGTACATGAAATTTGTGGAGGATCTCGAGCGCTCAAGAGCTCTCGTTCCCACACTGGTATAGTAGAAGGTGCTTCTGCGCCTTGGGCAATCTCGCCTACTGCGTTCAAGAATTGAACCAAACCAAATGCGTCACACATTGTGTGGTTTAACCGCAATGCAAATATGAAACCTCCGCAATTCAGACGGGTTACCTACATCAATATATTGCAAATACAAAATCTCTCATTAGACTAATGTTTTTGGGGTACAATAGACTTAGGTTCAACTATCTCTATGTTTGTCTAGAGACTATAAAATACAAGAATTATGTGTGAGCAAAAAATGGGTGGAGTAGTATTTAAATGTTGCAATAATAAACAAAATAAGCTTAAGGGTTGCCAATTTGCTATTTAGACCTCCTCTAATTTTTGTAAAAATTTATTTTTGTTTTAAGTAAATCCAAAGATTTTGTGTCTGGCCCAAACTCTAAGTTACTTGCTCTACTTGTAATAGGGTTTGTATTAGATATAATCTCGGAGAATCTTAATAAATATCCAATATATCAATGTACGATTATGTTTCCATGTACAGCTCTGATACTATACCTTGTAAACCTCTATATAAAGAGGCCATGAAAGCACAATAAATTCTCTCCCAAATATCGATTCCCTAAAACAATTTTCTATTTTACCCATTCTACATATTGAAGGGAAAAAAAAAAAACTAGCTCCTTTAAATCGTGTTCAATGTGAGTTTTTTTAATTTTTAATTTTTAATTTTTTTTTTATCATATCAACATGCAATTGGTCTGTTGTGAGTCGAATTCACGACATTCCACTTACAATGGAGATACTTATGCCACTAGACCAAATGGTACTGGGCTTATCTAATTGGTTTTTAATAATAGTAAAAGAAAATGTGTGAATTCTAGCTCTATCCAGTAGTAAAAAATATTAATACTCCTCATTTTGATATCTAAATTCCAAATTTCATTTCATGCAAATATCATTCAGCTGTAAAAGAGGAAAAGAAAAAGAAGCTATCAATTAACACAGACAAAACAAATTAACATATAGAATCTTATTGTGTAACTAAGATCAAAATCGTAAATCAACACTCAATGTTTACCAAAGTTGAATTATGTCCTTCTGGTCAGTTTCCACTTGGGATTGCAGAGTTGAAAGAAATTATATTAGATGGAGTACGTATATTTTAAGTTTGATCACTTCACCTGTATCAAGATCAAAGGAGAACCAAGAATACCATCAGAGCCTGGCACGTTAAACAGGAACTCCTCTAAGAATGGACAAGGCGGTAGAATTGCGTCCCCGAGTTCGTCGAGTGTGACGTTGGCATTGGCCTCGACGAACAAGATGCCTTCTCCTTTGCAGTTCACCATAAGCTTTTTATTATGCACTTCCCTGAGCCTACCAGCCAAAGGGTTGTAATACTCCAGTGCTCTACTCAACGCGTCACTGATCACCTTAACAGGGTCATTTTGTTTCAACAATATTGAAGGATTGTTCTTGTAAGACATGATGAATGGAACATGGAACCTGAGGCCTTGCTGGTCGTCAATATCCGACAGCAGCTTTGTTTCATGTGGTGTTGGTTTTGCGGGTGTTATTAGTCGAGGTTCGCAGCGATTCACCTGGAATACGAGTGGGCATAATGAGGCCATCTTGACTATCACAGACTCGGTGGCTCTCTCTGCATCTCTCTATCTCTCTTGGTTGATACAAGTAGGCTTTTGCTGAGTGATATACACACACACACACAGACTCTGGGGCCTTCCTATATAGAAATTTGTTTGGACTTTTAAAACTATTGCCTTTGTATATTAATTGTACAAATTAAAGGTAGATGAAGCTAGCTGCTAGCCCAGCTTGATGGTGACTCGCGAAAGTTCAAAACCTTGATTCGTAGTGTGAAAACTGCATGTTCTAGTACAGCGACGGCTTTAAAGTAGTGAAAGAAACCTCATGAATTGCAAGCATTTAATTAATGAACCAATTTGATACCTGCCAGATTAGGCATAGCCACAGTGATTAGCTGATATCCTTGCGAAAGAACGGACAAGTCGGTAGAATTGCATCGGGTAGGCTTTTGTTGAGTTATATATAATTATATACATAGTGTGAAAACTACATGTTCTGGTAGAGCGAGTGGCTTTAAAGTGTTGAAAGAAACCTCATGAATTGTGATATATACCTACTAGATTAGGTATATTCACAAGTAATATGATTGCTGATATCCTTGCAAAACAAGGCATTCATGCACTACTAGAATTTTTCTCATATACATCGGCCAAAAACCGATGTAAAAAAAAATTTGTACACATGTGTTAGTGGGTGATATAAAAGATCGGAAAAAAATAGACATCGGTTAAAAACCGATGTCCCATATAATAATAAACATTGGATTATGATCCAGAATTGATGTTAAATTGCTATTATGATCACAAATTGGTGTTTTTAGATATTGTTAAACCTTCATATTTATGCATTTAATGCTTAACGAAATATAGGTCCAACAGCACTAGTATTCATTTTAACATCCTTACTCATTCTAGAAACGATGTGTTATATTCTCTTACACATCGGTGTTTTTGAAGTTTGCCTGCTGTTTATAAGTTTTACGGGTACTTGCCATATTATACATATACTAAAGTTGATCGATTTCCTGGTACTGTTACTAAGCCGGTAACAGTGGCGGCTCGGCTCGAGCCGACACTATGAAATGACTGTTTTGCCCTTCGTTTCAGCCCTAGGTATAAAAGGCCTCTTTAGCCTGTGCCCGAGCTCCTTTCGTTTCTCTTGCGTTCCTCTCTCTCTCTCTCTCTCTCTCACTCTCTCTTTTCTGCTCTCTTGAATCTCAACTCTCTCAAATATTGGTCAAATTTCTTGATCGTGATTCAGCCAGGTCTATCGTTTTCACCTACCAGTTTCGATTGAGGTGGCAACTTTTTGATTAAATCAAAAGGTCCGGTTAAGCACTCAGGTGTCTTTGTGATTTTGAGTTTCAGGTAAATTTTCTATTTGGTTGATTTGTTTTGGGTTTGGGTGCATGTAATTTTCGGTCGGGCATGTGATCGAAGGTGGGTTTGTGTGGGTTTGCATTTGGCATGTGTTGATACCTCACTCCACCGACAGGTAGATAGACAGAGAGCTTCAGTTCAAGAGAGAAATAGCGCGAGAGAAAGAGAGAGAGTAAGAGAGAGAGAGAACGCAGCCAATCTTTCTCATATTTGTTATCGTTTAGTGAATTGTGAACAGTTTCTGTGTGTCAATGATTGTGAAAGGTTGGTGGGATTTCGGTTTGGTGCAAACACACTCTAAACTGATTTTCTTGAATCGGTTTTTTTTCCCCCCAGTTTTCTAGCTATTATAATCGGTGTTGTTTCTTTTTGTTTTGTATTGAGTGCTTTGCATTTTGAGTGGGTCGAGTTTATGATGAGAAGATGGGATTTTGGTGATGCAGGGGTTTTTGGGTTGTTGGCTTAACCTTGAGGTGGAGGTGTGTTCAGAAAGGCAGGAGAGCTGCTGTTTCTGGTGTTTAAAGATTTTGTTCTTTTCTTAAAAGCCTCAAGTCTTATTCATGTTGATCATTAGGGTTTTGACTTCTATAGTTCTAATTGATGAGTTTTGCTACATATAAAGAGTGATGAGTTTAGTTGTTCTCTGTGTTTGTCTAATTGAAAAGACAAGTAACAAATATACAATAGCCAATACAAATATACAATCCAACAATGAAAACTTAGATGCCAACTGATTTAGTGTTACTGTTACCTTTAGAGTCTTACAAGAGGAACAAAATTCCAGAATAGACATAAAAACTATAGAATGGCAACTAATTTAGTGTTAGTGTTATTTGTAGACTCTCAGATAAGGTTGCATACTTTTGGATTCTTTTATGCAAAAGTTCTTTGCAATTAGTATGTTTTTGGAAGGATGAATGAATGAATCAAAGAGAACAATCAAGTAGTCTTGAGTAGTTAAATTTTAGATTGTTTAAGGCAATTAGTTTTGAGTAGACCCTGATCACTAGATTCTATTGAGAAAAGCATGGGTTGAAATTTAAAGGGAAGCTAGACTTTTCAATTTCATTGTGATGGTTGTGCAGTTTCACTGTGCAGTTATCATGTGGCTGGGTTCGTTAGAGTATATTTTAAAAGACTGGTATGCGAAATTGTCAATACCAAACAAAGTTTGACATGTGTGCATAATGATCTGGCCTCTGGGTATGGCAGTTTGTATCTTTGAGTGTTGATAAATCACCTTAAGATATATGT
>LYNE01003526.1:4626-14689 GCA_001662545.1 Rosa x damascena | reverse complement strand
TCTATCATTGACAGATTATTGTACTTTAATAAACTCAAAACAACATAAGACTTATCAAAACTCTAATTTCAGTGATTAATTAACCACAATTAAGAAATTATTGGGGGACAATAATCTGTCTATTACCCCCCAATAATCTTATTATTATCTTCCAATAATCGTTTTATTGCCCACTATTGATCTTATTATTGCCCAACCAAATCATAATAAACAAAACAATAACTTCTAGCAACAACCCATATTGTCAAATGACCTCGTAATTTGACATTGTGTATATAACCAATTCCAACCAAAATGTTAAAATCGCATACTAATTTAATTATGATTTAACAATTAGGTGAATCTCATATACAACAAAACAATAACAAGGACGTCAGTCTCTTTTGAAACTGAACGTAGCAGTAGGACTTACGCAACCTATCTTGAATACAACCACAAGGACCTATCAGAGTCAACCAACTCAAGCAACGGAATCCTTGCCTTGCGAAATGAGTTGGTTGGATTCCGGCACCCAGAAAATGCTCTGGGCACCCACTTCTTCTTCTCCTCCCATCTTTGACTTCGACGGTTGCATATCTCCCTTCTCCGACTTCAATGGGTGAGGCCCGAGACCCGTAGCAGAAGCAGTGTAGGGAATTGCGAAGAGCAGCATAAGCAGACCAGTGGTCTACACCAACCTGTTATCGGCCTCGCCATCGACGATAGCCTCGCCGACGCTCTACATCTAAACTTAATTAAACTCCGGTAGCTCCGATCGGAGTTTCAGGCTTGATTCCTGAGTTCGACGCCGCACCGGAGGTGAAGAGAGAGTCTCAGGCGTGATCCAGAGTTCGAGGCCGCACCGCTGGTGGAGAGAGAGAGCTTCAGGCATGATCCGGAGTTCGACGCCGCACCGCTGCACCAGAGAGAGAAAGCTCTAATTCGAAGTTCGACGCCGCACTGGAGGTGTGGATAGAGACAGAGAGAGAAATCGGTGAGGGGGGAGGGAGGAGAGAGAAAATGGATCGAAGAAGGGAGGGGGGGGGGGGAGAGAGAGAATAAGAGGAGAGAGTGAAAATTTAATAATAGGGGCAAAATTGTCAAAAGATGTTAGATTGGGTAAGTGGGGTTAAAAAACTCTTAGTGGAGTAAGTGGGCAATTTTTATGCTGAAATTGGGTAAGTGGTCACGGCCCCTTATTATTATTATTGGTAAAATTCTCCAAGACGATCTAGTTACCTTATATGCTTGATGTTACTCAGTACCTTCCGAATGATGGCCCGACTGCAGCGGTTCCCCATCATTTACTCTTCAGTGCTGAAGTATTCATCAAGTGTGTATGATACATGGTTAGTTGATTTTCCTTCAGGTGTGATGCCTCTTATACGCCGACCTCATAGGGATTTCTCTGCGTATCAGATTGTTTACGTGTCTTGCACCTTTTCCTGGTGATGGTAACGTTAGATTACTTTACAGGTTTGAGTTATGCTACGAATGTGATCCGAGGGAATGTGGTGGTTATCTCTAACTCGATGTCAAGTTTGTTGGGGCAAGGTTTAAGGTGCAAGATTGAAGTTTGATTTTGGGTTTGATTGTTAGAGTTGAGTGGAAATAGCTTTGGGCTGTCTCTGACTTCTATAATTGCTTGGAATTAGAATTGTTGATGGAAATGAAACTAGTAATATTTGCGGTTCTGACGTTGAATCAAGTTTCAGGAGTTGTGTTACATGATGTGATATGTTATTTAAGCGACATTTGGGATATCATTGACAGTTGTTGGAGATTACTTGGAAATCACGACTAGTTATCTTGGGCCTTTGACCTGACCATGATATTTGGATTTAGTTTTGTTCGGACTAGAAGAAATTGATTCTAGATACATTGACTTATAATTTATCCTTTTGAAGTTTTGGATTGTATTGAGTAAGGAGATGGATAGAATTTATGTTTTTGAAATAGTTTTATGTTTGAAATTTGAGTATTTAGTTGGATTCTTAGATCTTTACAATCGAGTTACGATCTTTGGCAGTATTTAATTGGGAGGATTAGAAACAACTTTTGTATATGAGATTGTAATGATGCGTGTACTTGGTTATCCGCTTTTGGCTAAAATGGTTGTACCAAAAATCAGAGAATCGTAGTAGTGATATCGTTGGGTATTCATAATAGTGCAAGTGGAATTACTTGTGATACAGAGTACGATTCGAGTTATAAATGTGGGGCCTTGAAGATTAATTGTGATAGATTTTTGGTGAAACTTTTGCTAGACAGTTGGATTGTGATTTTGTAAGAGTGGTTAGTGGAATAACTTTAAGGAAATAAGTTTTCCAGTTGGCTCCGAAAATATTTCAGATTAAGGCTTGACCAGAATTCTTGTTATATGTGGGTAAAACGTGATGCGGTTTGTCTGTGTTGTAATATATTTCGACTATGATTATGAAGGAATTGGATCGCCATGTGGTTGGATTAATTTTAGATCCAGGTACCGCTTTGTGTGATAAGAGATGTTAGACGGGTGTCTGTTTGCATCAAGGTTGTTGTTCAAGGAAAGACTTTGTGAATGGTGTTTTGTCATCTAGGAAAATTGGTTGTTGCTTGAGTTGAATACTTATATTAACAGATTCTTTGGAGCAATTAAGTGAGTTTACTACCTTGGTACCGTTACTGGTGGTAATGGGTTAAACTGTTTGAGATTTAGTTCTCACTTTGATCGATCTTTCTACCGTTTGGTGACCCTTGATTGGAGAAGTATAGAAAGTTGTTGGTATTGATATTCGGTCACCATCACGGGTTTTTAGGTACGATGACTTGGCAAGATGTTGGAGTTGAGTTTGGAAATTGTTTGTTTGGACTTGGGTTTTATCAAAGGTTTCAACCGACACTTGAAGTACTAACTATTGAGCTACTATGGTTGAGTTGTGTTGTTGGATTAATGCTTAGCGAGATGAGGTTTGGGAAATTTTGGTGCAATCTTAGTTAGCACAGATTAGTTTTTGGAATTGTTGTTGTAGCTGGAATATTATTGAATAAGTGTTGTTAGAGGGCAGATCTTCAGCTACTTTATCCTCAGTTTAGGGATGACAATGTCGCTTAGGGATATCGGCTTTGAGCCATGCAAGGAGAGTTGGTTATACTCAAGTACTTGCAAGATTGACGTTGATTATTGGAATATTATGGTTTGGAAACACGGAGAAGAAAGAATGGACTACTTTGCTAATAGTCTGGTACAGAAATTTTGAACATGAACGAGTGTGCGAAAGGTGTCGCCTTATGGCCAATAGGGTATATATCAAAGAAGTTTCTCTAGTTGACTTAGATGTCATCTCAAGGCTTTGATCAATGGTTTAGTTAAGTATCAAAGGAGCGCAAAGGAAGTGTAGAGGCCCCATAACCTACATGATTAAGAACTTATAGGTTGGTTCGAGGCTACTCTTTGATATGCTTGACAACTATGGGACCTCTACGTGCACAACATTCGATCAGAAATTTAAGCACAAACAGACAAAAAGCAAGTGCGGTTTTGTGGTTGCTAAGAAAATTGGTTGTTTCAGACATGTGGGTTATCAGTGAACATCTTGTGGTGTTTTATTACCTGTTGGACTTTCCATAAACCTGTGTACGAATTGAAATTGTATTAAGTGTGGGTAGATGTATTATCACAATGTTGTTGGTGAACGAAATGGATCATCACCATATGAGTTATATCTGAAAAGGTTATGAATGCTGCTATTCCAACTGAATAGTTTGTGATATCGATACCGTGAGTTATCTGAACAAGTTTTTGATATAAATTTCTTGACACCGAAGTTGTGTACTTGTGAGTATGTACTACTACATGGTTAGGTAAGACAAGGTTATTCGACTTGGAACATTGATGAATTTGGGTTTTAAGTATGTGTTTTTAATTTCTTGGGTAATTGAGATTGTCGGAATTATCAGCTGCTCCAGTCGTTGACTTAAGCTTTCAAAGGGGAAAACTTAACTCAAAGAAGATTTGATTTTCGTCATGCAGTATTCACGGTGTAGTTTGTTCAGGTCGCTTCTAACATAATGCTTTGACGATGTTCTCCCTTAGTTGTTAAGGATTGTCAGTAATGAGTGGAAATAAATTTATCTCCTAAGACACTGAATTTAATAAAGAACTCTATGGGAATTATTCAGATCACAATGATTGGCTAGATTTCGGCTAGAGGATTGTTTCTTATAAGGGTTAATCTCTCTGTTCTAATTGGTCAACTCTTAGATCAGTTTTGAAGCTAATTTCTACATGTGAGTAGACTTGCACATCTTTTCTGTGTCTTATCATCGCCACTGCTGTATGATTGATGTGTTATTCATCTTCGTGAATGTTTACTACGGATTGGTGTGTGCACCCATCTCTACTTCAACAGCATGAAATTTCGAGGATGAAATTTTTATAAGGAGGGGAGACTGTAACGTCCCGAACCTAAATTTACCAGTTTATGAGTCTTTCGATTGGTAAACGACACTAACATTTACTTTTTGGCTCCGTTTCGACCTTTTAGGGGGCCCTAAAAGTTGACTTTTTGTTCGGTTCAAAATTTGAGAAAATTTCATTCATGAAAGTTGTAGAGGACGTTAAACCGAGTTCGTGGACACACAACACGTTAAAATCGGAGCTGTAACGAAAAAGTTATATAAGTTGGAATGCAATTGCAATTTTGTAAATTAGGGAATTTTTTTTGGTATATGGGGGTTTCCCAAAGGGGAAACCCATTATTTTCGAGGGCTTCCATTTCTGGAAGCTGAGGAGAGAAAGAGAGGGAACGAGAGAGAGAGAGAGGGAGATAGCCGGCAGTGGGCTTCCCGGCCTCACCACCGGCGTTTCCGGCCACCCCCGGCCGTTCAACTGAGCTACCATGGACTCATCTTCCTCTTCCTCCCTGTGGCAACGATGCACGATGATGATGGTAGAATGCGCAGCAAGCTTGATTTCCGGCGAGCTCGTTTTTGGTTTTCGGGCCAATTCGCGATTTTTCGGCCATGTTAGACGACTCCACCATCTGGCCTTTTTAGCCCCTTCCTCCACGGTCCTAATCCACCAAGTTTCATGTTCCAATTCAGCTGGAGGAAGGTGAATCGAAGATTTGAGCTAAATTTGGAGATTTCGGGTTTGAGGTAAAATCTACCCTATACACTTGAAATTGATCAATGTTGTAGTTATGAAAGATGTTTAGAATGATGAGACGATGCTGTGGATGAAATTTGGTAGCCATATGTGGTGGTTGACCGGCGGCGCGTGGGGCCCATGTGCAATAGCCTGTGGCGGCGCGTCTGGCCATTCCTGGTGGGTTGTTTTAGTCTATTGGGTAGTATATGTTGTTACGAATATATAGATAGGTGTTTGGTGGAAATTGGAGGAGGTTTGGATATTAATCAGAATTTTCAAAATTTTGAAAGGTTCAGATTTTGATTTGGGAAGATCCAACCATGGGATCGATCCTATTTTTTGATATGTTGATGTAGTTATTGATTGGATATAATATATGAAGTTTGGGCTCGTTCCGTGTTGACTTCGAGCATCCAATGATTTATTGGTTTTAGGGTATATAATTTATTATTGTAAATTAAGTCTCGGTTCTTGAGAAACAATTATTTATTTTATTGATTGTTCAGGACGACGGATATGCGAGTTGAAGACGGGAAAGTTGGACGGCCGTTGTAGCCGCAAACCGTGAGTGGACATTTATTTTAAATTAATTGTGCATGCAGTATATTATTATTTTCTAATTGAGGTTTAATTTATTATTTGAATTATTGAGTTTTATGATTTTATGAGATTGATTTCTTGAGATTTATTATGCTCTATGAGTTACGGGATTATCAGTGGATTTCCTTCCCGAGGGCTTTCAATAGATTTTCAAGCTATTTATTTATGAGTTATTGAGTTAGTAAGTGATTTTCGGGAAGGAGATTTTGAGATATGATTTGAGATTTTAAAGAGATTTCGAGATGATCGACATGACATAGTTGAGATTTCAATAAAGATGATGATTAAGAGTGTTTCTACCTCATCTTTCTTCCTCGGCACACCCCTTTAGTCATCGTCTATTTTGAGATATGATTTGAGATTTTAAAGAGATTTCGAGATGATCGACATGACATAGTTGAGATTTCAATAAAGATGATGATTAAGAGTGTTTCTAAGATTTTTATTGCATGCGAGGTTTTAGAGAATAGCTTGGGAAAGCATTAAGTTTCACTTGCTTATTCGAAATTACTTATGCTTCGTCCACTCACTCTAACGGTTTTCAAATGCTTTTCTCCTGGGCCCTTCAGTTTCAAATGCCCAGTTTGCAGGCCAGATTAGCTTGAGGTCGAGCGTACATGGGATTGAGGCATAGCTGTCATAGCTTCTGGATTATAAAAGTATCGGTCCTTTATCTTGTATTCTATCTTCTTGTATGCCTGTACATTAGATTGCTCTGATATTTGTTTTGTGAAACTAGAGATGTTGTGATTTAGGGAGCAGGGTGGCTCCAGAAGATTAAGGGTGGATTATTTTAGAAGTGTAAATGTCTTTCTACAGGTTTTGGGTAGTCCACTTTTAGAGGGAGTTCTGCCAAATTGTTGGTAGAATTTCTTCTAAGGTGGGCCCCGCATGGCCACTTCGGATTTCAAGGTGAAAACCGGGGTGTGTCCTGTCAATCAAGCTAATCATGTAGTGAACCATGCTTGTATCTCCCACGATTATCAAATCGGGGTTCTAGCTCTAGAATCTAAAGATGTCATCCCCTAAATTTCAATCTAGAAATATTAAAACACATACCCAAGAGTTGATAATTCCTAAGAATGCATTCTAATCAATTATCACAAAACACAAGCATCCAATAATTAACAAATTCTATAAATAAATTAAATTAAGCATCCATTACATCAGATTTAGGTTAGGGCACACAATCCTAACACCCAATAAAATTTCTACTCACTACCCATAAATATATACATCATCAATTTCGTACAAATAAAAGAGGGAAAGGTATAGAAGAGGGAGAACAACCAAGGCAAGCTACAAATGCTAGAAAGCAAACATAACAAACCTTGGAATTATAATTTCTCCCTTTTCCCAAGTGGTGATTAAACCCCTTATGCTTGAAGTGCTTCCCCTTTGAATCTTGTGAATTTGATGAGAAGATGAAATTTTGGTGAGGTGGGTCTTAGCGAGGAAGTATGGATCTTGGTGAGGAGAAGAAAAAATGAGAAAAATAAATTTTGGTGAGGTGGGGTGGTTCTTGGCAAGAAGGAAAAAATGGAGAAGGAAGGGAAAGAGAGCAGCCCAAAGTACGCCTCATCAAAAAGCCCGCGGATCAAGTGGACCGATGGAGGCCCGCCGACCCAGAGGGCCAAAGGCCCGCAAAAGCCCGGCCCGTAAAATCCAGTAAACTATTTTATATATATATATATATATATCTATATATGTATGTTGATGTGCTCATAATCTCATATTTTCTTAATTATTATATTTTTACAAGTTTGAACTTCGCTGAATTACTGAGAACTGCTCGGATGGAATTAGGAGTTGTACCTTACATGCACGGAAAGCCCCATGTGTGTAGTTTCTGAGGAATTTTACGGTATGAGATTCTGACTTTTCTAGAAGGAGTTATGGCAATTTAAGTGAAGGAAGTTCAGCTTGGACTGGAATCTGCAACATCTTTTACAAGTTTGAATTTCTCTGAATTACTGGGAACTGCTTTGATGGAATTAGGAGCTGTACCTTATATTCACGGAAAGCCCCATGTGTATAGTTTCTGAGAAATTTTACGGTTTGTGATTCCGACTTTTCTAGAAGGAGTTATGGAAATTTAAGTGAAGACAGTTCAACTTGGACGGGAATCTGTAACATCTTTCACAAGTTCATGTCTAGAACCTAACTTCGCTGAATTACTGGGAACTACTCGGATGGAATTAGGAGTTTTACCCTATATGCACGGAAATCCCCATGTGTCTAGTTTCTGAAGAATTTTACGGTTTGCGATTCCGACTTTTCTGGAAGGAGTTATGGCAATTTAAGTGAAGAAAGTTCAGCTTTGACGGGAATCTACAACATCTTTTACAACATCTTTTACAATATGCACGGTGTTGTTATCACTTATACCACATACCGCCAAGCACAAGCAACGACCTCTTAGGTGGGCCCCGTGGCATGACTAGTCCCACCTATGACATGCATCCGGTAGTCCAACACCCAAGCTACCTCGCTATGATGGAGGTCGGCCGGTACCTTGCTAGGAGGCCACCCTCCCATGCTCTCCAAGAGGCTTCAAGAGAAGCAATATGTGTATTGTATCCCACATTGGAAATATAGAATAGAATGGGACTTCCTTTAGCTATAAGAGGAAGTCCTCCCCTTCTTGGAATGGGATGGGATCTATGATCCCCAACTTGTATCACTACAAAGGTCACTTGACCTCACACACAGTAAACTATCTAAGTGGACGTAGCCTTGCCTCAAGGGCAAGATGAACCACTATACATGTTGTGTCATCTCTCTCCCTCTCTACATTGCCTCATACTTAGTTCATGTTCCGTATTCTATAACAGAAACATTGGCGCTAGAAGAGGGCCCCTATGTTTGGGTGTGAACCTCCGACCTTGAGCAAGGGTCATGTACGGGTACATGAGCTTCCGGGTACATGGGTACATGCAGGGCACCCCACCCTCAACCTCACCCAAGCCTATACCATCGGATACTATGAGCCACCGGGTACATGAGCTTCCAGGTACATGGAAGACACCCGACCCTTAACCTCACCCAAGCCTATACCATCGGGTACTATGAGCCACTGGGTACATGGTCTTCCGGGTACACATACCACCTTCCTTCCCAAGCCTCTGAGGAGTCATCGGGTACATGAGCTTCTGGGTACATGATCTTCTGGGTACAAATACCACCTTCCTTCCCAAGCCTCTGAGGAGTCATCTGGTACATGAGCTTCCGGGTACATGAGTCAGCGGGTACCACAAGCCACCAAGGTGCGGCAAGTCCAAAAATCAAGGTCCATTCCCGAAGTAGCTAGTCTTGCACATCAACTCATAGAGATGATGATTTCTACTTGGATCGGGTTCATCTCTTCTAGGCCCCTGCTAAGCAACTTAGGCCCGTAGCATCTAGCATCCCGCTAGCAACACTTGGTCATGCCTGGACCTACTAGCCCAACTCCGGCCCGCTCTAGTACATGTTATGATTAAGAGCCCGGTACCCTAAGCCTATCATGCCTCATCCCGGATTGTCAGCACCTAACCTCGATCTTCGGCACCTACCCAGACGCCCATACACTCACCGACAGCTTCAGTGCTTCACCTCTGACTCGGCCAGGCGTGCTTGAGATACAATCTCCCAAGCCGGGACCTTCACTCCAACTCACCGGATTCACAAGACTCGGATCCTTTCTAGAACGACATCGACAGTTCTTGAATTCACTTGCAAACCCGGTGAGCCCCTGACCAGGCCAGGCTTATCGATCACATTATGGTGCTCTCGTCTGGGCAGCGGTTCGTATCTTCATAGGCATTATCTTCAAACTCTTGGCGACTCTCCCCTGATCCACCTACAGACCGGTATGAGCAACACATCACGACCCCAGTCACAGATACCATCAGTTTTTGGCCCCGGCAGCTCTTGCTTCCGGCTTGAGTCTTGCTGCCGACAACATGACCATTACCCAGGTCGTTCCCGGCACCACGAGTCCCCCGACACAATCNAAAAAAAAAAAAAAAAAAAAAAGGGAACTTCTCTGGGCTGTCCCTGACAGCACTTTCAGCTCCCGACAGCTCATCTTGGCGACCTCACTGGTGATCTTTTCATCATCTCTCGGTGACAAAACCCGGAACCTGCTGATCCTCTCCAAATCTTACTCTCCAGGAATATATCAAACACTCCGAGATCCACCCTCTTGGCGACTCCCTCGGGGACTCCTATAATATCATCTTCTCAATGTTGCACCTCTAGATGACTCGTTCTGGCACTCAGTGATGACCTCTAATCATGGACTCATGATGGCGAGCTGCTTTTAATGTCGCACCTGCAACACGCACTACACCAATAACTTAAACACACAAC
>LYNE01003525.1:7059-21743 GCA_001662545.1 Rosa x damascena | reverse complement strand
ACAAAACTCCCAACATCAAAAAGCTTCATCTAAGCATGCTTGTGAATTCTCATAACTAGCTCGAAGTCAGAAAACAAGTATAAAGGGTCGAAAACTACCTCACAAGCTTTGAATTTTTGCTCAATCCGAGTTGAACCGATTTCCATGTAAATCGATCCAAACAAACACCATAGATCGACTCAGACGACCCCCACAAAGCCAAGGAAGGAAACTTGAAGCCGTGCCGTCGCCGGAGCTACATTTTCCGGTCGGGTCCGATTTCCTCAACCTGTGCCGCCTTGCAGCGCCGCCGTGAAGGAGAATCGCCACTAGAGACCACCACAGAGACGACCGGAGCAAGGAGGCGAACTGATCTGGGCTCATTTCACCGGAAGAGGTCGCCGGAGATGTGAGTTCCGACCGGGTCGGATCGCCTGATTCGGGTCGGGTTAGTCGAAAAACTTCGACTCTGAAGGTGCAGACGAGAGAGAGAAGAGAGAGAAAAGGAATATTTCCGAAAATGGAAATATGGAATTATGAAAGAATTTCTGATTTTTCTCTATTTATGTCACGCCCCGAATTTTGAATAAGTAAATTCAAATCCGAAACGCGAAAACATAACCAAATGCCCAAAATACTTAGAAACTTTTTCAAATAAAACTGAGCAACAACAAACGTAAATAAAGACTCGATCACTTAAGTTGAATATCACATCAACAAGTGTATACAAAACTCGAGAGAACTGATATACAAATGTACACGCTCGCTAGGAGCATACCAAAAACAGCAGTACACTAACAAAAATAGGTTCTGAACCTACACTGCTGCAACCACGCCCTCGTACTCAGCCCTGGTGATCCTCACCTGCAAGAATAACCGCTACACCATAGAATAGTGCACCGGGATTGAACAAAACAAACCCGGTAAGCTTTTCAGCCCGTATGAGTAAACTCAATTAAGGTGACTCACGTCACTCATGCTTATAATTTCTCAACTCGTGAGATAAATTAAAGCAACAACATTTAACCCGCAAATTACCACCAAACATACAATCACTCTAGGTAACAATTAGTAACCCCTGCCTGCATATAGTTAGTTCAGGAAATTACATTAAAACAAACAATAGAATTCATATACATCCCTGCATGGAGTTTTGTTCAGGAATTTACATTAAAACAAACAATACAAAAAAAAACAGTAATCCCTGCATATAACTTAGTTCAGGAGATTACATTAACACAAACAATACAAAAAAAAAAACATTAATCCCTGCATATAACTTAGTTCAGGAGATTACATTAAAATTCAACAATTAGAAGGAAAAGGAAAAGGAAAATAAATGAAGAAGTCAAACAACTCACACAAAAGTCAATGATCACCCATCAACTCCAAACTAAAGTCGATAGTCGATGTTCACCCATCAACTTTGACTAAAGTAGATGATCACCCATCAACTCCAAACTATAGTCGATAGTCGATGTTCACCCATCGACTTTGACTAAAATAGATGATCAACCATCAACTCCAAATACTCTTTTAATACAATTACATCAATCACTCACATGATGAATTGTATACCGCTACACTCATACAATTACATCAATCACACACATGATGAATTGTATACCGCTACACTCATACAATTACATCAATTATCGCCACTTTGGTACTACTGTATAAACTATCGCCACTTTGGTACTACAATATAAATCATCGCCACTTTGGTCACCACTTTGGTACTACAATATATTTAATCACACTCTCAAACACAACTTCACCAATGTCACACCATCCAATATATATATTCCACGTAAATATATATATACATAGTCATTCACGCAGGAATGACCACTAATACCAACTATAGTTTTGTAAATTAATCCTCTCGAAAATCATTTTATATAAAAACATTGTTTTAACCTACCCATGAACCGTTGTCAATCAAGTTCATATAATTTAAAACAAATAATTTATTTCGATAAATACGATTTTTCATGCTAACAATTAAATATACTAAATTAAAACATAACTACTTTATCAACCAAAACACCGTGAGATTTACTCACCTCAAATCCAGTTGCGTCTTCTCAACAGCCCAAAAACAACGATCCGTAATCGTCCACCTATCGATCCATCAATCACCTAATCAAACACGATCCTAACTTAGTCCACGAATCGAAAACGATTATATTTCGAACTCCATTTGCCCTAAAATTCAGAAAGTAATCCCGATTGAGACAAAACTTCATTCGAGACCACTCGAGGTCTACGGAATAATTATACGATCCAAATACCAAAACTACAAGTCAATCAGACGACCGAATCCTCACGGATCAAGCATCGATTGAACCGAAAAACCCTAAAACGTTAATGTTCATAACTAAATCATGCGATCTCCAAAATAACCCTCTAATATATCAAAACGACCGTATCGATGCGTAGATATTTAAAATGAAACAGAACACATTTTAGAGGTCTGACGCGCCACCACGCGCCGTCACAAGCGGTGGTTCAGATTGTGGTCAACCACAGCGGTCAACGCCGAATCAACCACCTCTGATGCCAAAGTCATCAACTACAAACTTGTTCAAAATGAAGGGCTGATCAACTTTCATACCTGGAGCTAAGCGAGAAGAGGTCTAGATCGCCCTAGATCAAGCTTGGAAGTTGGATCACTCTCGTGCGTCTGATCAGATCCTAGATCGAATCAGGGACGTCGAAAACTTCAAACCTTGATCTTTCGCTCCACACTCAAAATCGTGATGCAAGGCTTATATGGGGATGATCAGGAGGAGGAGGACAACCCAAAACTGAGAAGGATCGGTCCGTGCAACGCCGGCGTTGAGGAGGTATGACCGGGTCGGGTCGCACGACTGGGGCTTCTTCGATCCAGGCCTGGGGGCTGCGGCAGGGTGAGGGGACAATGGGGGTCGACTGGGCTCGGCGAGACGACTTCGGGGAGGGCCGGGTGGTGACCGGAGGACGCCGGGAAGTGGCCGTTCCGACCGGTTCAGTCGGGTCTCACGGATAGGGAGGAGAGAGAACGGAGAGTTTGGGGAGGAAATGAGAAAAGGGAAACTTTTGGGATTTAATGAAAAATCCAGAATGTTCTCATATATATAGAAATTTCCCCAAATTTCAATCACTCATAACTTCTTCATACGAACTCTGATTTTCACGTTCCACATGTCCACGAACTCGTATCGACGCGCTCTACAACTTTCGTGAAGGACGTTTTAGGAGAAACCCAACGTATAAAAAGTCAACCATTGCCAACCCCAAAAAACCATATTCTTCGACTAATAATTCGTCCGAAACACTTCCACTCCATTCATGAGCCATGAAATCGTCCAATAACCACTAATTAAATTCTAGAAATCCTTGGAAAATAATTACGAATTTCCGGGGCATCACATTAAATAACAGAAAACCAGGTTATCACAGCCAATCACTATGTCCTTGCATCAAAGTAATCATCTGAGCCATTACGTAGCTAATTTTTAACTAATCATTTAGTTTGAAGATGCAAATCTTATCGATTAGTTTTAAACTTTACTCAGTTACTTCAGAGGTTAAAATATTAATTGTTAACGTCATAATTTACCCCATAATTGTTAGCTTCTTTCTCTTTCCATATTAAAGAATCATTGTTACATTCTTTAATACAGGCACAAGCCTACCTTAGTATCCATTATTATATCTGCCTGATGTCCCTTTTATGTTTTGATGTATTATAGAGTTTTGATTGGGATTCTGGAAGCACACAGTGTATTGGGTTGTTACGTCAACGTGGATGGGAGTTACAGATTCAAGGTTTGTATGCTTACCTCTTTGTTATAAGTTTAATGTTTTGTTTACATGTTTGCATATGTATACACAGGAGGAGCAAAAGTTGATTATTACGTGAAGCAGCAATGTAGATTTTATGGAAGTTTTGCTGGTGGAACTTTATGTTCTTTGTATAATTCCTTTTTATGGAAATCACTAACTATTTTTTTACCTCTGACAGCCAGCCAAAACTGTTGATATTCGCACCTGTGATCAATCGGTTCCAAAGGCATATCCAGATAAGGGTACTATTATTTGACTTGATTCCCTCTGTAATTAATTAAACTGTAGATTAATGATGGCGCCCACATTTTCTACAGTTCCTAACTTAATTTTTTGTTGTTGCCTTTGGTTGATGGGCAATGTGCTATATTCTTTGTCCTGCCAAATGAGGAGACAAATGGCTACTAGGCACAATATTCGTCAACTGGTTTTACTGATATGGGGAACACAACTGATGACGGTATTTACAGACATTTCTACAACAAATTCAATATGCATCTATTTGCTTTTATTCATGGTGAGTTAAGATCCTAAGTTTGAAAATGTCTCTGGAGGAGTTATAGATTTTCAGCATAAAAAATTACTTGATTCATTAATTAACATGTTGCATCACTCAATCATCTATACTTAAATGTTTTTGATCTCTTATCTCCTAGTTTTCTCTTGTTCAGGGATGGAGTGAGTGAGTCATAGTTCAACCAAGCCTTGAATGTAGAATTGGATAAGATTATTGAGCTTTTAACAAAATCTTTCAAGCAAGGTTCGCTCTCTGCTCTTTCACACCTTTTTTTTGTTAATTTAAATTCCGTCAATTTACTTCAAGTTTTATTTTTATCTGTGTTCTCTTAACTATTTTTTATGTTCTGTTTAATTTTCTATGCTGTTTAGCAGTTTTGATTGAATGACTCCCTACACCAAGTTTTTTAGGTTCAAATCTTTGCCTGTCTATTATTTATATCATGAACTTTATCTTATACAAGTTTAAGGTGTATATCAGTTCACTAAAGATTTTAAACTGCAACTGTAACAAAATAATATCTTGCAGGAAATTCAAAGTTGTTATACAGGTACAGACTTTGCTTTGGTTTGATGTAGACGACTTAAAAAAACAGGAGCAATAGTTTGCTCGGCCCGCCAAATTTTTTGGTCGAAAGTTAAACTTCCCACTTTTTTTTCCCCACAATTATTCGCACTTTGGCCTCCATTTTCCAGTTGACCCCTCTCTTTCTCTCTCTTTTATTTATAGTGCAAAAAAGATAGTGCAAAAATATGTAAAGTATACACAAGGTATATTCTCCTCCGGTCTCCATTTGTTTCTGTTATTGTTTCTTTGTCTGTCAGCACATATAGAACTTTCAGTATATGGGGTCTTGTTATGACTTTGGTTCTTATGGAGATAATAAGATTATGAATGATTTAGCGATTTAGTGGACATGTGGTGGTCATTAATCCTATATCTATATCTACATTACTAATTACTCTCTTTTTTTACCAAGAAAGAAACAATCAAGAATATGAAGATGAAATGTTATTCATGCTTCTAGCATTATTCTGCAATATTCCTTTTCATTTTTGCAAATACCTGGAAATAATATTGACTTTGGAGTGCATAAAAACACAAGTACATGGAAATAATTGCAGCCTTCAAATTAGCTTTTAATTTTTGGTTGCTGATGAGTTTGTTTGTGTAGTTTGCAAGTACTGAGTAATTGATTTTTATTTTTCATACTTCTATTACAATTGTATATGAAAATGAGAGGTTGTAATACAGACTAAGTTGAATTATATATTGTTGGTTGGAAGACCTGTGGTTGGATTCTAGACTTGGCTCAATCTAATTGTTGAATTTCAGGAGTGTTAATATGTACTTGATATTGGTTTGTGCTATATTTATCAGGTTATGATTGAAGATATTGGGAAGCAGATTAAGCAACTATAAACCTACAAGGTGCAGGACATTGATTTACTTGACTAGAATTGTTGAACTGTAATTTGTTATACTTTATAAATTTGTTTGCATATGGTGTATTTTGATTCAGTTAATATTGCATTTGGTGGTGTATTTTGAGGGGTGTACAATTGGAGCAAGCTTCCTTTTGTTATTAATTAATTTTTTTTTTGGGTTTTTTACAAGTTTTAAGGATACGTTTTGAACGTCCTCTATGACTCTTTTAAGTGTCCTGTTTTAGTTTTAAGGACACATATGAGTGTATTTTTTGTGTCCTCTTATGGTTTTAAGGACTCCATTTTCAGAGCTTTTAGGACACAGTATGTGTGTCCTAGTATAGAATAGAGGACACATATTAGAAGATATAAGGATGCAAATTAGGTGTCCTCTTATGGATTTAAGGACACTGCATCCAGAGCTTTAAGGACACACAAACTGTGTCCTCTTATAGAAAAGAGGACATGTTTTCAGTGTCCTTGTTTGAGACTTATAATGACTCCCGGATAGAGGACTCTTTTTTTAAAGAGTCCTTGTATGTATTTAAGGACACAGTTTCAGTGTCCTTAAATGGTGTTTTTCTAGTAGTGTCTTTAACTCAAAATCATCATTAAGCCCCTCTCCTGGTTCTGGATAGGCAATGCATAAGGGCGCAGCACCCCCACCTATAGGATTAGACAGTTGCCTAATAGTCTCAGCCATTGGTGCCTGTACTTGCTCAACACGGGCGTGCTCGTCCTCTTCTTCCTCTTCAGTGACCTCCTCTTCTTCCTCTTCCAAGACTTGTTCTTCTCCTTCTTCAGAATGGTCAAGTTTGTTGATCTCCTCGGTTGATCTAGTTGAGGAGTTATAACCTGAATAGCTAGAGTCCTAAGAATCCCTCCTTTCTAGAGGAGGGCGGTCTGAAAAAGTGAGTTCTGCCCTTTGCCTAGCACGTTCCAATTTTTCAAAGAGCTCCTTAGTCTTATCAGAGACAGTGGACATTCATGGACCTTTAAGACCAAATCAAGTGTTAGTAACATATACAAGGTTCGAAAATACAAACATTATGTCTTTCCTACTTTCTAAATTACTTTTACATTTACATACTTAGGTACTGGAACAGAGGACCTTGTTTGTGCAATGGGACTATAGAACAGCTACCCTCGACAAAGTCATGTTTAATGCGATATACCTAAAGCATGTCACACAACATTTTTTTTTTGTTTAGTTTTATTATAAACATAGTTAATATCTCAATTGATTCCAAGTTGTAAGTCGAGCCCAATAGAAACTACTACTATTGGTGAGATACGATATAGGGATAGTCGCCTAGACAAAAGTCTCTTTCCTTTGTTTCAGAAGGCCGAATGGCCAGATTAAGAGGTAAGTGAGAGGGACCAGATTAAGAGGTAAGTCAGAGGGAGGACTCATTTTAGTGATACTACAAAGGCTACTCCCTCATTGAGGTTTAGGCCCCTATCGGCTACTCCCACATGGTGGTTTAGGCTCATTCTATAGTATCTCTGAGATCCAATTGAACCCATCACCCAGCGTCCCAATCTAAGACACCATCCGTATGTGCCCCTTACTCAGATGGGAAATTAACTTATGTGTTAGACCGTTCTCCAAGTGCTAATAAAGGCCGCCCTCAACCTCAAGAGACCTTACCAAGGTACTAATGAAGGGTTTAGGCCAATATTAACAAAAGGGCCCTTATCTACTCATATGATTTTACACACTTAAACAATTAAGTATTTAGCTAAATTCATAACCTAAGTATATTAATCTAAGTGAAACACATACAATTTACCACATGCTTAATCTAAGTGAAAAACATACAATTTACAACATGCTTAATCTAAGTGAAAAACATACAATTTACAACATGCTTAAAAAAAAAAAACATTCTACAGTTTGTACAACAATTATAAAAGACATGCTTAATTTCGTAACACTCATAAAACTTAAACTAAATAGCCTCACAATTTAACCCTGCAAAATGTAGTTGTCAGTATAGGATAAGCAGGGATCGTTTAGTCCCGGGATTGTAGGGTACACCTACACAAAAAGGTCAATTAACAAATAAAAGAATAAAATGGGGGTTTTGAAATTTGGTTTCTAATCTACTTAAAATAAAAACAAAAAAAATAAAACTATAAACAATGATCGACTTCCCTAACCTAGACCAATACCACTCAGAAATTACTAAGTGTAAAAACAGAAAATGCATTTCAACATGCTACAAAAATGTGCCCATCTTAAATGCCTAGATAAGAGCTCAAATGAAAAGCCTCAGTGGATCAATCCACTTATCTGATTCATTCTAATGTAGGCTTGGATCAGAAAAGTCCTTACCAAGCCTAATACTACTAATTTTCGAAAACACTCAGCGTAATTCTCTTAACTAGTAGTATTATCTAACCCTCGAATCAACTCACACGTGCAAATTAACCATTACACATAGAATTTAACACGTAATTTCCATAATCATTTAATCATTAAAGCATGATTTTTACCACCCGTTAGAACTAATTACTACTTGTTTAACTCAATATCTTAACAAATAACAATTACTCTTGGCAAATTAAGCAAACACACAAGAACACTCAGCGTGATTCTAGCATGTAAACTTATTAACCTAACTCTGAAAATTACCTAAACACGTAAAAGGGCACAAGATTGTAACATGCATCATAAAAGAATTCTTGAAATTAACTCAATAATAAACTGAAAATCTCAAAAATATTAATAAAAATATTCTGAAAATTTCATGTCTCCAATTACACAACTCGCAAATTGAAACACACAAAACCGTAACAAAAATTATAAGTAGAGTCATAATTACACTTTGAAGCTTTCCTCAGCGGCTTAGCAACAAGGTGATGAACTCATCTCTACTATGGTGGTGGAGCGTCCTTGACTCAGCGCCTAAGAGCTTCGTAGATTGATGGATGGATGGTGGTCACGGTCTTGTAGGAGATGGAGGTTTAAGGAGTGAATTGGGCAATCTTGGAATGGTTTTTGGCCAGGAAGTGATCTTGGCTGGGAAGTGATTGGCCAGGAAGCGATCTTGGCTGGGATGTGATGAAAATTCTGTTCAGGACGTTGCCTATTTATAGGGGAGCATTGGTTGGCTTTTGTCGATCATACCCTTCATCATTGGACGGATGGGATTGCATCATAATTCCTTTAATTTTCCAACTGAAACATCTCCTTTATGGCCTTAACTCCTCTTATAATGGGGCAATTCCTTTAATTTCCAAGCTGAAACGTTTCTCTCTTATTTATTTTCCAGTTTGTGAAGGGCATTTTGAACGGAGTTGTACGGCAGTGAAAATTCATGGGTAAGGACCCAAGACTTTGCCCCTTCGTCTGAGTAAGCAGCAACTAGGCCCAGCAAACCTCAAAGGATATTAAATCCTAAGAAGAATGCTGTTGATTTCTTCCCAGCAGCTCCTCTCCATGTTCACAGCAGTGAATTAGTGTGCAATTTTAGTAAAGGCTTGGAAAGATGTGCGTGGCGTGGGAGCTAGAAAAGCATGAGTTTCGGAAGAAGAGATTCCGGCCATGATATTATTTTCTGAGTTTTTGGGTTAAGGTTGATTGGGAGGAATTGATGGCTAGGGATTTAGAGATAGGGCTTGATCTCTTGCTTGATGTTTCTGGGTTGTTGTGGCTTTTTGTTATTCTAGTGGGAGAGTTGCTTGGGCTGTTTTGTAGTTAGCTTGTGCCTGCCTCCCCCCTTCCACAGCAGCTATAACCATCGATTTATAGAGTGGTGGTGGCTTAGGTCTGCTGCTGTTCCTAGAAACCTTGCTGCTGTAATCCCAGGAAATCTGCTAATCCCAGGAATCCTGCTGCTGTGACTCTAGGAATTCTGCTGCTGTAATCCAGGAATCGTGATTCCAAGATTTGCTGCTGGAAAAAGGGGAGTTACGGGTAGAGAATTGGCTTGTGTGTAAAAGAAGGTGATATAGTACTTGAGATGTCTAGTTTAAGGAAAATAATTGAACATATTGGGTAAAGAGAAGTGTTTGTTGTAATTGAGTGGTTTTTGGGTTCTTTCTTCTTCACTTGCCCATAATCAGAATTGGGCTGTTAAGCTTGAATTTTGGTCCCCAAGTCTGAAATTACCAACAAGCCTAAAACTAATAATGGGCCTCATGCTTTTCCTTTACCTTCCACACCACACCCGCTCTTGCAAGCCCCAAATGCGTGAATGTGGCTGGGGTCCACATGCGTGGCATGATGATTGTCGTTATAATTTGCTTATTGGGCTCGAGAAATGAATTGGGCCTGATAGCTGGATGTTTGGGCATCAACACAGTTGAAACATCTTTCTCTTTTATTCCTCAACTGAAAACGTCTTTCTCCTTTATTCCCCAACTGAAAACATCTTTCTCCTTTATTTCCTTTCTTCATTGATTGGTCAACCTGATTTAATAAAGGGCACAAAATTAAATTCTTTTAGAGAAAATAAAAGAAATTAAAACAATTTAATTTCAGAAAAATACTCCTATAAATTCTCTCTTAAGGCCCACAGATTAGCGTGACGGTGAGGAATCCTGATCCAGCTAGGATTCTTCATAAATTTTGCGTTTTCTGCCTATTTCACGCCAAACACTCTACAAGACTCTTAAAATGACTTGATGACTCAAAACACGAAACTTAAGGGAGAAACAAGGCTAAATTGGGGCATATACTCATTAATATTGTCACACATTGTGCTCCTATCATTTTCCTTACTGTTTTGCTTTGCTGATATATGTGGTTTCTTTTTGTTTAGGCTCGCTTCTTTTTCCAGCTCCTCGCTTAAAAATATGTGAGTTTGGGTACTCAAAGGTATTGTTCTCTGTTTTCTATTTGTTACTTATCCTTTTCTTTTGGATAATGTCTTTGTTACTTATCTTATGTATACCCATTTACATTAGTAAGAAATTTACTCATTTACAATTATATTTAAGTGGTTACTGAATATCAACAATGGACACAACTAATTCTCACTCTCCCATCTCTGTGTGGTGTTAATTTGCAGTGTTAACTTTCTTGTGACAAGTCTGGAAGAGCATCATTATACAGGAAGGATGTGCAAGAGTATCAGTAATTTTTCTTGTCCTAGTTGTTTGTGGAGATTTTGCTATAGACAACTAGGTATGTTCATTCAATTTGTTTAATCCCATATGCATTATATGCAGTTATTTGTTATATATTGTGAATGATATAAGTTAGAGGATGACGGTTAAGTCTAGCTCTGCTTTTGAACCTTATATTTCCTACTATTTGTGATCATTGTGGATTTTGAGTGCATAGTTAAACATATAACATGATTAATAATGTTTTCTGGTTTCTAGTTCTTGTTTTCATTATATATATATATATATAAAATGAAAATAGTATGCTTAATCTTGAACAAGTAGGTCGATTGTGCCTTATATCTCACTAGATAGTTGAACTGATTATCATAATCCATGTCATTTTTCATTTCCAATAGCAGGCTCACAAGATTTGAATTGCTGAAAGAGTAACTGCACTGGAAGAACTACTTCCACAATCTGTAGAGGTAATAATTTGCCTATGCCAGATCATGCATGACGTTGCTCATTGAAGAGAGTTTTTTAATGACTTGTCAATGATTTGTTTTCTTTTATTATGTCCTATTTGCTGCCTTCAATCTGAATATTTTGAATTAGTAACTAAGTTACTGACATGGGCAGCTGAGTCTGCATAGAAACATAATTAGAGTTTGGTATGTAATCACTAACATATTAATCAAGCCTATTAATAAGATCAAGTGTGAGCTATATACAGAGTCATATAAACATAATTAGAGTTTGGTATGTAATCACTGACATATTAATTAAGCCTATTGATAAGATTAAGTGTGAGCTATATATAGAGAATCACCAATTTTGTGCATGTGTATCTTGGAAGATGCAAAAGCATTAAAAATGAGGTTTTCACATGTCTAGGATTATGTTGGTATGATAGGAGCATTTTAATGCGACGTTTTAACGGTTATTTCCTCATATTTACTTAGTTATTTCCTTAAATAAATACTATTGGTTTAGGAAAGTTTCTATTTCCAATTTTTAGAAAGTTTCCATTTTAGTTTAGGAAAGTTTCCATTTCTTATTTTTAGAAAGTTTCTATTTTTAGTAATAGTTTCTATTTTCAGGTCCTTGACATAAATGAGCTGAAATGAGCTCAAAAGTGGAAAGAGAAGCTAGAGAACATTGGAGGGAGTTGAGACATGACACAAAGGGCTGCATAAATGAGCTGAAATGAAGAAATGAAGTTTCCTGTTTCAACCAGGAAATCCTGCTCAAAAGAGGAAACTTTGACAAAGCAAGACTCCTAAGCCGTCCAAGAACTATGATCGAAATAATGAAGGGAAATGACTCTTGGAAGCGTTAGGAGGCATCAAGGTTTGAAGATGACGCATGGAGGCCCAAGATCCTTCTAGAATGTTGTGGATTTCGGCAAAATGGATAAAAGCCTATTGGAATTAGGGTTTGTGACGCATAAGAGAAGATTTATATGTGTTTGCCGTGAAATGCCAAGAGAGAAAGAAGGAAGCAATGTGAAAATCAAGAAAATATCAAGAGATTATGTTAGATATTTTCAAGGGAGAGTTTTAAGGAAAGAAGAAGCGTGTGCAACAAGAAAAGGTTCAAAACAAATCCAGATTCGTTCTTATATTCCCTAAAGGTATTTTGGCCAAAATTAAAGAGAAAAATCAGAGAAAATCCCTAGATATTTCGGCAAGAATACAAATTAAAGAAATATGGATTTATTTTGAAGACTTTTGATTGGTTGGACAACACAATAGGGCTTACATGGCAATTTGCGATTGGTTAGAGTTATGTGGCATTTTCTGATAATACCTTGGAAAATAATAGAAGAATCATGAAGCTTAGAGAGCACTTTGCCGTCCCCTATATATACTCCCTCATATGCTTGACGTTAGATACTTCCTCCCATTCTGAAAATTCACAATAAACATCAAAGCTCTCTACATCCTCTAGTGCAAGCTTCACTGTTTTCAAGCAAGGAAGAAGAAGAGAAGAAGGAGCCGTGAGCATCATCATTCATCGTCCACCTTGAAGACTTGCTTCCAAGATTCAAGCTTCCAACGTTAGACACCTCCATCTCCATCTCCATCTCACGGTGTAATTCGTCCTCTTTCTTTGTAACCTTGTTTGATTTTCATTGGAATTGTTTCTAGTTGACAACAATGTTTGAACAAAGTTTAATTAAATTTGCTTGATTGATATCTTTTATGTGTTTATCTTATATGGTTCGAAACTCTTAGGGTTTGCATATAATTGATGCTGGATTTAAGTTTATGATTCACCTAATAGTTTTGTGAACTTGAATCAAAAGTAGTAAAGACTTTGGATAAGAGTCGAATTTAATTAAAAGGGATTGCAAATAGATGAACTTATTCATACTAGGTTGTGCACTTAAGTTGATAACCTTTGTCTATGTGTTTTGCGTTGAACATGTTTTGATTAGCTAGCTTTCTAGACTTTGATTGCATGTTTGATAGGATTGATCTAGGTGCTTTCACTTAGATTAGTTAGTAAAGGAAAGTAAAATATGAAAAATCATTTGCTTCAAATGTTTTACATGATCAACTTCTTTCTCATGACTTAGATGAACAATTGTAGGGTTGAATCGAATTTGATACATGGAATGGGTTTTGATCTTTGTTTCTTACATTTCATTCTTGTACTTGTGTTTTTGTATTTTCTTAATTTTATTTCTTTTAATTTTAGGAATTCTAAAACCTAAAACCCCCTTTTTCTTTATTTGTGTATATATCTTTTGTATATTTTTGTAAATATTATACTTTGTATTTTTATTAATTCTTTAATTGTTCTAAAATGACAAGTGTACCCTCAATCCTCGGATTTGAACGATCCCTATTTACTGCGTACTAGCAATGATATTTTATAGGGATAAGTTGGATACTAGTTTTAGCAGATCATGGTATTGTAATGGATCATCTGCCAAAAGTTAGAAACTGGACTAACTTCCTTTGTTTGTGCTTCTGCAATGTTCTTTTTTTTTTTTCATGCAGAAATATGATGCTGACCTACTAGCAAAGGCAGCTGCTACAACTGTCCTTGGCATCCAAGTTGGGTGTGGATTCAAGCCTAAGATTCCATGTAGGAGATGAATCTTTAGTGGCAAGTATGAGAGAACTTTAGCAGCAAATATTTTTCTCTCGCGAGGAATTGATTGTATCATCTTTTACTATCTTTCAATGTGATTAGCTAGAATGCAGCAGCCATCAAACTAGCTAGAATGCCTTCTTTTTTGGTTTTATATTATGGATGGATACATGAACGCTACCTCTTTTGGTACATTAGATGGTTGAATTTCAATGCATTATTTTTGTGCTAATTGATGCGGCTAAAATAGCCATCAAGGTGAAGTCGCGTTTGTTAATTGATGCGGCTAAAATAGCCTCACAATTTAACCCTGCAAAATGTAGTTGTCAGTATAGGATAAGCAAGGATCGTTCAGTCCGGGGATTGTAGGGTACACCAACACAAAAATGTCAATTAACAAATAAAAGAATAAAATGGGGGGTTTTCAAATTTGGTTCCTATTCTACTTAAAATAAAAATGAAACAAATAAAACTATATACAATGATCGACTTCCCTAACCTAGACCAATACTACTCAGAAATTACTAAGTGTAAAAACAGAAAATCCATTTCAACATGCTACAAAAACGTGCCCATCTTAAATGCCTAGATAGGAGCTCAAATGAAAAGCCTCAGCGGATCAATCCATTTATCTGATTCGTTCTAATGTAGACTTGAATCGGAAAAGTCCTTACCAAACCTAATACTACTAATTTCGAAAACACTCAGCGTAATTCTCTTAACTAGTAATATTATCTAACCCTCGAATCAACTCACACGTGCAAATTAAC
>LYNE01003524.1:12602-26589 GCA_001662545.1 Rosa x damascena | reverse complement strand
GTAACCACACATCGGTCTTGGACCATTATCCAATGCGGTTTTCTAAATTAGTCACAGATGAGAAGGCTGTCCCCTTAACAGATTCTCGATTTCAAGAAACTGTGGAATATCACTTTTGTTGTAAACTAGTTATAGCTGTCCCCTTAACTATAATTTCCTCCAGGAGATGAGAAGGCTGACTATTTGTTACAGTTCTTAATATTGCTTGTTAGTTGTCAAGGTTTAATTATTTGCTTGTTTATTTATTGCAGAGGAACAACTTACCTGCAGTTCGTCAATATTTGGAAACATTTGCAATTAATATATACTTAAAGTTTCCATCACTGGTAAGATTTTGCCTTTAGTGGTTTCATGGTGCAACAACTATCTCTTTCATAATATCTGTGAAGTGGTTTTTTTTTTTGTTTTTTGTTTTTTTTTGGGGGGGGGTGTTGGGGTGAGGCCTTGGTTCTATCCTTGTTTAGTTTGAGAGTTTGTTCACAAACGAGTGAAAAACTACCTAGCATCAGTACTTGGTTGAGGATTGCTTCTCTGTTATTTATATGGATTGGAAGGCAGCTGTATGTTGACAAGTAGTCTCTTGCTGTAGCTTTTGTCTTTGTAGGTCTTAGTTTTGTTTCTTGTTGAAAGAAAGCTGTTTTGCTTTTGTTTTCAAAATTGGTTTTGAGTTGTAGTGGGTTCTTTTGCTACTGATTTTAGTCTTTGTTTGAAGGGTGCTCTGAATGCTCTCCTTTATATAATATGCGAGATTTGGGAGCTGTTTCGAAGTGATGGTCATTGTGTTTTGAGTTTTCTTTTAGATCTGATAACCTCTAGTCTCTTTGAGAGATCTTTGTCTTTGTATAAACTTTAAAGGGTGCTCCCTTTATCTATGTGAGATTTGCTAGATATTTTGAAGTGATGGTTATTGGGTTTTGGAGTTTTTCTTTTAGATCTTTTTGGACCTCTATTCTCTTTGAGGGATCTTTGGGTTTTTGGCCTTTTGTTTTCAGTTTGTGGACCTCTCAAAATGTTATTTTCTTTATTTCTTCTAAAAAAGATGATGAAAGTAAAAAAGTAGGGTAACAGGTGCTAAACCTTTGGCAAAGATGTATACAGCATGTTAACACCAATCAAGTACATGTTCCATTATCCTATAGATACGGTAGGATTGGGTTAAGACTTCGGAGATCAGAAAATGAAATTTGTATGCCTGTACTAAATAACTTCTAAGTTGCCTGAAAAGTAAAAAGTTCAGATTAACCAGAGTTTGATAGTTTGGTTTGCAATGAGCAGTTAGTAAATTTAACTGGTTAACCATGAAGCTGGACTTGTATTGGCTTTTCTTCTGAACCTTTCACAAAGTGCAGCCTTGAAGTCCGGTATAGAGAAGAGTTAAGCATGAGCATTATTTTGTATTGGGTTGGCTTCTAGGAAGTAACTCAAGGATTAACACATTCATGCCTCTTCGGCTTCTTTTCTTTGTCTTGAGTATCTCTTGCAAGATTTTGTGTATCTTTGTTTGAAATATGGACAAGGCACACTTATTAATGCTTGCATTATCCCTACAGGTTGGGGAGCAACTAGTTCCTATATTAAGAGATTATGACATGAGGCCTCAGGTATGTACACTTTTGAAGTCGTTATGAGTTTGTACTGGACAACATTATACTAACTTTTAGAAATGAAATGCAGGCTCTCTCTTCTTACGTATTTATAGCAGCTAACGTCATCCTCCATGCATCTCAATCTGTTCAACACCGACATCTGAATGAATTACTTCCTCCTATAGTTCCACTATTAACCTCACATCACCACAGTCTACGTGGTTTCACCCAGGTTGGTTAATCTAAAGTCGATTACTGCGTATCATATTATTTTGGCTCTACTTTTTCTGAATGCTCATGTATTTATTGAGAGTTCATTTGTTTTGCAGTTGCTGGTTTACCAAGTTCTTTGCAAATTGTTCCCTCCATTGGATTCTAAAGCCTCTGAAACTATGACTTTAGAGAAGAGGTGTTTTGAGGATCTCAAATCGTACCTCGCAACGAATTCTGATTGTACGCGGTATGATATCTCAAGTGTGTGAATGTTTTTTTATTTTATTTTGTTTTTCCCACTTAAGTATAATGTCAGTCTGAGTCAGTATTTCATAGTATTTGTCTTTGTAGAAAGTGGCAATTTAAATAACACATTCAAATCCCCCTGTCTATTAGACACTGATATCCTAGGGGAGCCTTTCTCATCAGTTGATACTAGCCTGTGATTGTTATATTTGGGCCTTGGTTTGTATGACCTGCAAATTGATAAGTTAACCTGGTAGTGGTCACGGTTGTTGTGTATATGTGTGGAGTTTACCGGTTCAATAGTTATAAAATAATTATTCTCTGGGTGCAAGGGAAAAATCTACTCTGAGAATTGTTTGATAGGATTATAGTAATTTGTTGAAAAGAAGAACAATGTCGATGTCTACAATACAACACCAACAAGGAAGAAGAAAATAATCTACAAATCAACAAAAGAGATGGAAGAACTACGCATCCAGGAACATAGAACATGCAAAACATGTGCATTTTATATCCATCTTTGTGCTTAGAATGAAGCATAACTTAGATAAAGGCACTTTTCTTCTCATGCCTCTTATGTGTATGATTACAGGCAGATAATATCATTTTAATTTTTTTGTATTTCAGCTTACGACAATCAATGGAAGGATATCTTGATGCCTACAGTCCCCATAGCTCGGTCACTCCTGCGGGCGTTTTCATCAACCGGGTTGAGGTCAGGGTCTTTGTTTGGCGTTAATTAAGTCCTACTTTGTTTTGCATTAAGTATACTTTTAGCATCCTACTGTTCTTTAGCTGTACATTTGTCTCTTTATTCGCTTTTGCTAGTTAAAGATTATATCAAAACGGGTTAACCGTTTAGGGTAAGAAAAATATAGATCTAACAAATGTATTATTTTACTCTCCAACCAAAGAAAAAAAAGAAAAAGAAAAAAAGAGAGAGCGAGAAAACCTTCGAGGTTGAAAAACATGGATTTAATAGTTAAAACACAATAAAATTGTTATTATGGCTGAAAATATGAAGCAAGAGAACCCATATATCTGTTTTCCATATACAATAGGATACTAGTCAGTTATACATACAAAACGATGTGAGTGATATAATCACTGTTATGTATCATATATATATGTTTAGGATAGTATTTAATTCCTTTATAAGTTTGGCTTATCAGACATGTCAATATAGGACGATCCATATTATTCATCCTTTATCTTCTTCTTCTTCTTCTCCATTTTTTTTTTCCTGGTTTGGTGGTAAATAACTGAATCCATATCTTTTATTGAAGGACGTCGAGTTTGAATGTGTACCAAAATCCCTTATGGAGCAAGTGCTCAACTTTTTGAATGTAAGTATATTTTCATGGTTTACAGGCTTTAATTTCTTTTATGATTAGTATCTCAAATTTGAGTGTTACAGGATGTGAGGGAAGACCTTCGAAATTCAATGGCAAAGGATGTTGTGACTATTAAGAATGAGAGTTTGAGATCTGATGGAGATCAAGACCACATGGCGATACTGTCTAATGCTAATGAAAGAAAATTGAGTACCCAGCCTAAAGATACCTCACTAGATTTTCAGAAGAAGATTACTCTGTCTAAACACGAGAAGCAAGACATAAACGTTAATTCTCACCAAGAAACTTACAAACAACTTCAGGGTATGTATAAGCTTCTCAAAGTTTTTTGACAATCCAATTTCTTATAGAGAAAATTGTGTGTATCCCAACTATATCTCCCAACCAGATTGCATATGCTAACCCCACTACTTACAAAAGAGTAATGCTATGAACCCAATTGTGAACCTACCAGGTAGATTGGGACAATAGCAGTTGCTAAAATGTTGGGTTCTTACAATTGTTTATGTTTATAACTGCTCTATAGAAAACTTAAAATTGATATAATCTGATGTGGAATCAATACAGAAATAGAAAAGGACGATAAGCTTCTTGCTCAGGTGCTGCAGTCTAGAACTCTAGGAATGGAAAGAGAGAGATCAAGCAGACAACATCTTATCCTTGTAGCATCTCTGCTTGATCGGATACCTAACCTAGCTGGCCTTGCACGGACTTGTGAGGTTTGTTATGAGTTATGATGAGCATTTTTCACTACTGTGTCTCTCAATTATGTTGCCCAGCTTTTCAGCTCGATTTCTCTTACATCATTGTTCTTCTCAGGTATTTAAAGCATCAAGTTTGGCCATTGCAGATACGAACGTGTTACATGACAAACAGTTCCAACTCATCAGGTTTGTCAATAGTTCTCTACCATCGATAGGTGATTACATTACCTGTGGACATATATACTCTACTTGATTGTAGTGTTTTTCTCTTTTTAGTTTTTGGGAACCTGGAGGGAGTTATGATTGCTTGAAATCTATGTGTTTACACTATTGTGCTATCATGCTTGGTAAACTCAGGTTTTAACAACACCTTGAGCTGGGATCCTGCATTCCCTTCCCCAAACAAAAGGATGATAATAATGAAATAAAAAATTGCTCAAATAAAATTTCCAAAAGATGTTTATATTTGATGAAAAATTTCCAATGTGTTGTGCCCTGCATGGTTCCCCATACTACATTGCAAAACAAATGGCTCTTCCACTATTTTTGTTTTAATATCAAACGGATCAACCTGTTGTATGATCTATATTTAACTTTACTTGTGGACTTTTCGGTTGTATCTGGTAAGTTAATTTCAGTTTCTATTCTTTTTTTCGCCCTCTAGTGTGACTGCAGAGAAGTGGGTTCCTATCATCGAAGTCCCAGTGAATAGTTTGAAGGTGTTCCTTCAGAAAAAGAAACGAGAAGGCTTCTCAATTTTAGGACTAGAGCAGACTGCAAATAGTATACCTCTTGATCAATATATATTTCCAAAAGACACAGTAAGTCGCTCTGTCATCCCATTCTTTATATTTACTTTGGTGATCATGAGTGGATTTGGGAAGCTCCAGTGGACCAATTGAAATACTCTATACTCGTTTTAAGCATTTCTATATCATTGTGGTACTTGAGAAAATCCTAGCTTAATTTAAAAAAGGAAAAAAAATAAAGAGAGGATAAAAATAGCTGTAGTTATCTGCAGAAAAAGAAAAGAAGTGCTGGATTTATACAAAGAACCATGATATGTATTTTTCGACCAAGCCTATGTCTTTTGATTTTTATTTGCTTCTAGTTGAATTGCATATCTAGTTAGAGTGGCAGCCATTCATTTGATTGAATTCTGAGAATGCCTTCTATTTCCATAATAAAATATTGATGATTTATTTATTTCTATCCTCTGGCCAGGTACTGGTTCTTGGGCGAGAGAAGGAAGGTATACCAGTTGATATAATACATATTCTGGATGCTTGCCTTGAGATTCCACAGTTGGGAGTTGTTAGATCTCTCAATGTTCATGTCAGTGGTGCCATTGCTCTGTGGGAGTATACTAGACAGCAGAGATCCCAGTAGCTTTTTTTTTCTTTTTTCTTTCTGAACATCATACACAAGACCGGAGCACCTTTGCACCTTGTAATTCAGATGGCTCTCATCTGTCAACTGAAAAGGGTGGTTTGGTGTGTGCCTACAATTCAATTTCAGTTGTATCACTTGTATGAAATGTGTTGCATCTCAATATTTATCAATGTAAATTCAATTGGATCAATAGTGTCCATTTCAAACCTGCCTGCTTAATATTCTACTTATAATTGTCAAAGAAAGCAGATATTACCAAGGTAAATGCTGTAGACATGATGTAGATTTTCAATAACTAAATAATAGGGGAGATATTATCGGTTGGAAATGATGAATATAGTTCTGTTGCCATCTACGCATGAATCTGATTTCCGTAATGGCGAATGCCTAAGTTGATAAATACATTGATGATTTCTGTGTTTTAGAATCTCATTGGGAAAGTTTCTGTAGAGCGAAAGTCTCTTCATATTAAGTTTGCTCTTACTCCAGAAGCAACAAAAATCATATTCCGGTTAACAGAAGCATATTACAAAATCACATCGGTTGTTACAGCTTTACTTTCGCTTTGCCGATGATGAGAACAACTTGCAGAAGAAGGCCTGTTGCTTTTGCACCTGAAAGGTTTTGAGTTTAGATTAATACACTTCAGAACTAAGCTAGCCAGGGATGTGATCACAAAATTTCAGCTCTTTTTAAGTATCTTACCTTCAAGGTTTTGATAGCAGCTTTTATTTTATTGCTGGCATTACCGCCACGTTTCTTTCTTGTATTCCTCGCTTTCTTAGCGTGGAAACTTGTAAGAGGCCCAAATATGGTTGGTACTTCGCAGTTGCCAAAGCAGGTTGGGGCTTTTGCTTTCTTTGGCTTTGTTGGGACAGTGACAACCTAACAACTAAACTTCATTAGAGAATGTATTGCATAATCAATCTGACTTATAATTACCTATCCAAACTACTGTTCAAATGTAACCATTCTGTAACTTCGTTAAGCCTAATTTAAAAAAAGAAGAAAAGAAATTAAAGTTCATTGCTGATTTTCGAGGCTACAAATTGAAATAGCTAGGGAATGAAAATTTAGTTTTTAGTACACAGAATACCCTAAACAAATTACAAGTAGTTTTTATTTCAAGTTTTATACAGTCTCACTCTTTTCTGTATTCTTTTGCTTAAGCATTCTACTAGAATAACCTTCTGTTCAAACACCATTAGTTATGCAGGTAAATTATACCCTAGTTACTTCAAGAAAGTTGTATTGAGCAACACCAAAACCAAGAACTAGTAATAAGATACCTCAGCCTGAGGTTGAGGATTGCTGGTGTGGCTTGGATTTGGAACAGAGGGTATGGATGGTAATGGTGATGCTAGAGCTGTTCTAGCAGATTGGCGAAGGCTTTGAGAGTACTGAAGGAGCTCGGCTCTCCTACTAGTAGTATAGCCTTTGCCACCAGAACCATCCCTATGAGAAATAACCTCTCGCTTGATGGTGTGATGAACATGATGGTGGTGGTGGTGGTGGTGGTGGTGGTGATGATGATGAGTTGACGAAGCTGGCTTTCTCTTCGGCCTCTCCACATAAACCGATACCAATACCGGCTTATCTTTCCAGCAAGGTACCTGAAATATATTTATCACATAGCTGGTGATCAATTACTACTATATCATGTAAAGATAATTGCTGTGTATCAAAGCATATGTTATTACCCTTTGGGTTGGCATGCTGAGATGAGAAGAAGAGAATAAGATTGCTACACTGAGGGATGGTTAATAGTTGAGAGGTTTTAATATAGTAAGGATCATAGAAGGTGGTGAAGGAGAGGTGAGGCCAAACAGAGAAGGCCAAAAAGTGAGTTCTAGTTCCTTTGGTTGAAACGAAACCGAACTTATTAATATTTGTATATGATAAACAAATTAAGGGTCCAATGCACACCCTGGAAAATATGACACAATGGAATTCTATCAGTTAAACTAAACTAAAACAGGCAAGGACAAGATGCTATGATGTTATGACAAAGTCTTTTAAAGAAGGAGTGGACCAAGTAGCAAACTTTAAAACTTATATTTGGGATTCTTATACAATTTTTAAGAGAATGGTTTGTCAACCATTGTACAAAGCCCTTCTTGTATATCAAAATTATTGAGATTTTATTCTATGAGAGCATTGTTAGCATACTCTCTATTTTGACTTCTTAGCTATTTTGGAAAGCATGTTTATCTTTTTGTTTATTTTAGCAGCTGCACCAGACTCCTAAGTGGCTCTCCATTATAACTTTTAGCTATCTCGCTCCTAAATATAGAGAGCGAGATGAGACTCTCTATAATTTAAAACATTCATTTTAAGTTGTTTTATGTAATTTATAAATACGTTTAAACTATTTAATCTTCATTTAAAAAATAATATAAATTCAAAACTAGTTAAAACAGAGATCATTGATGCAAACGTATTTCTAAAGTGACTCGCTAAAATTTGACTAAAAAATAGTTAACATTGCTAAAGATGCTTTGAAAATTATCTACTAGGGATAAGATTTTATTTTTTGTTTTTTGTTTTTTTTTTAATTAATCCAAATCGAGTTCCAATTTCATTCATCACAAACTAGAATGACAATTATATACCCTCCTGCTGCCTTCAGACAGATCAAGAAGTTGTGGTAGTATCCACAATGCTACATAGAAATAAGTCCACTCATTAGACATCAAATTCCTAGATATAGCTTAAATCCTCCTTTGGCAATACTCCAAAGGATTTTGCTAGATCACATAGAGTGCACACAGAAAAATGCCTAGCTCCCTTGAAAAAAACTAGGGAATTATTGAAAATAGATAAAGTGTTCAAGTAAACCCTAATTTGTTTGGCCCAAACTCTAGGTTACTTACTCTAGTGGTAATAGGGTTAAATTAGAAGGATCTAGATTCCTATTTAATGTACGATTACTTTCCTTGTATGATTGAGATTCTATGCATTGTAATCCTCTAAATAAAGAGGCCCATATTATCAATGAGAATACATAGCAAATTCCTCCCAATTTCAGTTTCTCTACAACAGGTTATCAGCACGAAGCCCTAACCCTGAATCCTTAAATTCGTAGCCTTCAAATTCCAGATACCACCGCAGCCTACCTTGAAGATCCAAGTTCCAGAAAGCCAGAATCGGCGGTGCCACCTCCAGAACCTGCCGACAAACACCTGAACCGACCCCCGTAAATCCCAAAAAACTCTCTGCTCGGTTCGAAGGTTCTCTCAGATCCTCCTACAGCCATACTTGATCACCAGAAGAGCTTTGTCCCCAGATTCCGGGAACCGGAAAATTCACCACCGGAACTGGCCTAGAAACATCCGAACTGGCCACCTGAATACACTGCACCACCGAACCGCCGGCAACCTGCATCCTCTTCCTCTGCTTCAGTCAACCAAGCCTAGAAGTCAACGTTGCAGCCCAAGCCTAGCAGAACTAGAACTCGGCCCAAAAGCAAAGAACCAGGCCCAAAAGTCCACTGACGTCAGCCCAGAACCCGAGCCACGTCAGCATCAACCTGCCACGTCAGTAACCGGTGCCACGTCAGCACCTCGGTCAACCTTTTTTAGGCCAAGTTTCTGGCGACTTTTCCGGCCAACTTTTCGGTCAAGATTTCCGGCAATTTTTCAAGGTAAACTTTTCTAAAAGTTTCTTTTTTTTTTGAAGTTTTTATTACTTTACTCTTCTTTTTCTTGGGGACTTCCAACATCCCTTCTTCTACCCCCCTTTCTTCTTCATAGGGGAGACCAAAAAGCCAAACTGTGGGGGTTCATGCTCACTCCAAGCTTGGAGCTTGTAGAGTCCTCCAAACTTAGAGTTTATTGAGAAGAAAACAATCGACCACATACATCGTTGTTTCGATCTAATCCAAAACCCCTCTTGGAATAGGATTTTCTTGGAAGCGACAACGCTCAGAAAATCCCTAATTTCTTGGAAGCGACTACGCTCAGAAATTTTATAGTTTTTCGTGGTACCCTCTTCGCTCCGAAACTAACCCTATTTACTTGTTGTTTTTCAGGATGAGTAACCTGAACAAGTTGAGCTTCGCTCCACTAGAGACAACAGATGCAGGATACCACAAGTGGGTTTGTGATGTGCGCCAGCATCTTAAGGCTGATAGGATCCTGAGTACAATCCAAAAGCCAAGTCAGGACGTGCTTACTCCTCAACAAGCTGCTGCTTTTGAAGCAAATAGAGCTAAGAGAGAGGCGAATGAAGCTAAAGCCATCATTCTCATGACAAGGCACATGAATGACGCGCTCCAAAATGAGTACCTCAATGAGGAAGACTGTCACACCCCGGACCCGGTGTCGGTGGATTTTAAGCACCTGACCCCGAATTTGAGGTGTGAGTGTTACAAGGCATAATGTAAATAAAATCTTTCTTCTAGGCTCTTCATTCTAGGCTCGTCCAACCCACTTCGGCTCATCAAAACCTAAGTACTTCTCTGCAAAAGGTATTAGAGATGGGTGGGTGAGCAAAACCATGCGCTTAGTGAGTAGATCATGTAATATGCCAGTAAAGCCATGTCATTTTACACATGCTAGAAAGTAATATATCGTATACACATCAATGCACATCAATTCATCACATCGCATCATCCCTTCTTATTGATTATCCTTCAATTTAGTGACCACACGGGCACCCTAATGGCCTCCTCTAGCCCTATACCACGGTGTGACACATCCTTACCTCAGCATAACCAATCAAGAAGTTCTCATGTTCCATGACTAGTCAAACAATGGATCCAGCACATAATATATATAAACTCCGCATTTTTCGCAAATAGACATTCTTCACTTGAAAATAGAGAGATATTTCTTAAATAGATAAAATCATGCTTTTCCACCATTTTTATAGCAAATAAGAATATTTGAAACATATTACACAAACCCACTCACCTCAATAATACGAATCGCCTCCTAAAATACCGATCGTTAACCAAGCCTCCTAAAACTTGCCTTCTAGAAATACCATTGGATCTAACTCAAACCTCTATGAATAGGAAGAGGACATCAAGACAAATCTGTAGCTTTTCGCGGATCCTGAATCGGAGTTACGGTTTAAAAGATATGACAAAAACAAATTCTAGAGAGATAAGCTAGAGAGAGAGAAGTAAGAGAGACAAGCTCTCTCCGAAGAAATGGGTACGGAAGAAGAAATGGCTGAATCCTATATATAGGGAAAGAACACCAATAGAAATAGGCCACTTGTCCAAACCAAAATCATCCATCATCATGCTTATGCCATTTGTCAAGCATATAACAAACATAGTGCCACCACTTGACATGTGTCAAACTAATCTTGCACATGCAAGACACGTTTGGCTGCTGCTACTTGGTCTCCAAGTCAAGCTTTCGGCCAATAATAAGTCGCCACGTCGCCACCTAATTTGTTTTGCATCCGAACTTCAAAAATTCCTTAAAAATAGCTTGGGAATCCGAAAAATTCACCGAAAAATGTTGCGAACTCGTGGCGATGTCTACTTTCCATTCCCAACCTCAAAAATAAAATTTGACTAACTTCAAAATTTGGGATCTCACAAAGACCCAAGAAAACTATGGGTAGAGCTCGAGCAGCGTTTTGGCAACGTCTGTGATTCCCTGCTTCCAGACTTAGAAGTGAGATGGCATAACCTCCGCTTCTGTGACTTCAAGTCTGTACTTGATTACAATTCAGAAGCACTTCGTATCAAGTCTATGATGGAATTTTGTGGACAGAAAATCACTGATATGATGTTGATCGAGAAGACTCTCTCCACCTTCCTCGTCTCTGCATTGATGATAGCCAAGAACTATCGGATTGATGTCAATGCTAGACGCATCACAAGATTTCATGAGCTAATTGGTGCCATGAATGTAGCTAAAAACAACAACAACATACTTGTGAAGAACTATAACTCTAGACCCGTGGGAACCAAGCCAAATCCGGAGTCTAATTAGCTAAAAACAACAACAACATACTTGTGAAGAACTATAACTCTAGACCCGTGGGAACCAAGCCAAATCCGGAGTCTAATTATAGTCGCGCCTCCAAGGGAGGATGCAAGAAGCGAAACCCTAAGAGTAGTGATAATTCTGGACGTCCTGGTCCATATGCTCGCCCTAAAGAGGAAGGAAACCGCCAAGATAGGCGTGCACGAAACCGTGGAGGTAAACGTGTGAAGAGAGAGACCGAGAGAGGCCAAGCCTCCGATTATGGTGGTGACGCCACCAAAGGCAATAACCGTCCTCATAGCGCTCTCAAAGCACCTCGATCAAGGGAACCTGACCATAATGATGCTTGTCTCAGATGTGGACTACCTGGACATTGGACAAGGGCGTATAAAGCATCCCAGAACGTTGCAAATGCATACAAGATGTATCGTGAAGCAAGGGAGGCAAATTACATGGAACAAGAAGATCAAGATGGCGATCTCGATCTAAGGGTGGAAGACTACAAGAATCAAGACCCAGAAACTGGCGATTTTGATTAAATCTTTTTATTTTCCAAGAGATGTAGGCAATTGCCATATTATTATAGTAACTGCCAATGGTACTAGTCTTTCTTCATAGAGGCATACTCAATGTAAGTGTGATGTCTAGGAAGGTTTTGAGATAAGTGGTACTTAAGTGAGCTTTGCTCCACCGACATCTCTCTACTCACCTGGTCACATTTGCATTGAAATTACCAAAAGGAGTTAGACGACTACCATTGTTTTGCATTAGCTAGTTTATTGGATTAGATTCTTTTTAGTTAAAGAAACGATGATGTAATTCCGTTTGGCTTATTAATAAAAGTTGAGTGCTTTTCTTTATGACTCTTTTTTAATTATGAGCTTTTCTTTTAGGAATGGATGAACTACAATGTCTTGCGGATAGTGCGACTACGCACACCATTCTACGATATAGGCAATTATTCTTAGAGATGTTGCCTACATATTCCTCTGTGACTACGATGGCTGGGCCATCAGGCTTAGTTCAAGGACATGGAATGGCCCAATTCCTATTGCCAAATGACACCTTGATTAAAGTCACTGAAGCTCTCTACGCTCCTAAGGCAAATTGAACCTGATTGAGTTTTAAAGATATAAGAGCCAACGGATTCCATGCGGAAAAGCATAATGAGAACAGAAAAGAGTTCCTTTGCATTACCTCTAATGATTGCGGACGAAAGCGCATCTTAGAGAAGCTTATGTGTCAATCTAGTGGACTTTATGTCACTACAATTCGACCAATTGAATCCAATAATGTCATAAGAGAAGATCTCTTGGATTCAGACACATATTGGCTTTGGCATGACCGACTAGAGCATCCTGGTCCTGATATAATGCTCCGTATACTAAAGACTTCACACGGACATCCATTCTTCAGAGTGAGAAGAAGTAAGAATCAAAAATTGATTCCTGGACTTAGCAAGACAGTAACAATTGCAGCTTCTGGTGCTGCAGCCGTCTTGGGGCTCCATAGGGCTGCCCAAGTCCCATGTGATGACGCCATCAATGGCGCCAACCATGAGCATGACGCCATGGTTGCCTCTCGTAGTGGCCATGACACCACACACACCAATTTCCATGGCTCTAATGCCATGATGGGAGATGTAGTCATACATTTTGCTTCTAATAGCGCTACAGACGCTCATGCCCAACCAAAATCCTCATGGGTTGCTTCTAAGACCCCTCGCTCATTTTGCAAAACCTGTTCATTTGGGAAATTAGTACCGAGACCGTCCTATGCAAAGGATCCCAAACTACTCATTCCGTTCTTACAGAGAATCCAAGGGGATATCTGTGGACCAATTCAACCATCATGCGGACCTTTTAAATACTTTATGGTATTGGTTGATGCGTCGACACGCTGGTTACATGTCGCGCTGTTGTCCACTCGAAATGTTGCTTATGCTAAACTCCTCGCCTAGATTATCCGTCTACGGGCTCACTACCCTGATCATCCTATTAAGTCGATTCGACTTGATAATGCTGAGGAGTTTACATCGAAAACGTTCGATGACTATTGCATGTCACTGGGGATTGATGTGGAGCATCCAGTTCCCCATGTTCATACCCAAAATGGTCTCGCAGAAGCTGCTATCAAACGACTACAGATGATAGCGCGGACTTTGGTTATGCGCACCAATCTCCCTGTTTCTGCTTGGGGATATACAATACTACATGCAGCGACGCTAATTCGTCTACGACCCACTGCAACCCAATCTTACTCTGCGTTACAGCTAGTGACTGGGTACGAGCCTGATATCTCGTACTTACGCATATTTGGGTGTGCCATTTATGTGCCTATTACGCCGCCACATCGTACTAAAATGAGTCTACAACGACGAATGGGCATATACGTTGGATATGAATCTCTAACCATCGTCCGCTATCTATTCGGGGGCAATAGACCTCTATTGCCCCTCTATTTGGGGGTAATAGACATCTATTGGGGTGAAATAGATGTTTATTGGGGGCAATAGACCTCTATTGCCCCTCGATTTGGGGGTA
>LYNE01003522.1:6177-16277 GCA_001662545.1 Rosa x damascena | reverse complement strand
TTACAGATCGCGAACCAACGAGGCCTGCTGGCAGCGGGGATCGAACTCGGGTGGGGGTTCCAGCACGAGGCCGCCCATGCCAACTGAGCCAAACCTCGTTGGCAATTACGTTAATTCTTTCGACTCTATGCATTAAATATGTTCCTAACTTAAATCGCAATTTAGGATATTAATTATGAAAAGTCATCAATCTAATATTGGTAAATAAAAATAAGAAATAAGAAATAAAAAGAAATATATATTCTCGTTACGCCACCAAAAAATAACTCCCTATTTATATTTGATAAGGAGAGCGATGACTCCCGACTCATCTTGGACTCTAAAATATATAAATATCTCAATTCTCTCCCTCACTTCCCACCGCCGGCCTTATTCTGATATATATTCAGGTTTCACCAAATAATCAAAAACCCCCTCCCATGGATTTCTTCAAGTCCGTCTTCTCCGACGATCCCGATCCCTCCGACGACGACTCTAACTCACTCACCCAAAACGACGCCGTCGCCGCGAGCCCCGACCCGGAGCAAAGTCCGCAACCGAACTCCGGTACCGGCGCGTGGAGCTTCGGGGGTCTGATGACGACCCTGGCGACGAGGTCCGAGTCGGTGCTGCAGACCTACCGCCGCGATCTCGTGGAGCTCGGGTCCGGGCTGAAGAAGGAGACGGCGGTGATCCGGGAGGTGGCGTCACGCGCCGTGAAGGAGCTCCCTGCTAAGCTGGATGTCGGCGCGTCGGTGGCGCAGGTGTCGCTGGAGTCGGTCGGGCAGGCGATTGACGACATCGGAAGCAGCGTGTGGAAGTCGACGGCGGAGATCATCTCTCACGGTAGGGAAGCTATGGCTGATGATATTGAATCTGATAATAATTCTGAAAATAATGCTAGTGAGAGGAGATTGAGTAGCAGTGGTAGTGATTTGAGGAGGTATAGTAGGTTTGAAGTTCAGGTTAAGGCAATTCAGAGTAATATGACTACTTACTTGGAGGAACCGGAGGATTTGGAGAGCTATGGAGAGTGGAAATTAGGGTTTGTGTTGGAGGAGAAAGCAGAGGAAATTGAGAATTTGATGAAGGAAAATGGAGTGATTGGTGAGATTCATGAGGAAATTGTGCCTGCTAAGGTTGACAATGGGAGTTTCTGGAGTAGGTACTTTTATAAGGTGCATAAGTTGAAGGAAGTGGAGGATGCTAGAGCTAAGCTTGTGAAGCGAGCGATTTCCGGTGAAGAAGAGGATTTGAGTTGGGATTTCGATGAAGATGAGGAGGAGGAGAAGAAGGAAGAGGGAGATGGGTTGGACTCGAAGGCTGGTCCTAGTGGGAGTGTGGAGTTGGAGAAGGGAAACCAGAGTTCTGATGATGCTGTGGGTGTTGAAAGTGTGCCGAGGCAATCTGTGAGCAGTGACAAGTCGGAGGCGAAATCGGAGGGGAAGACGGATAGTGGCGATTCTTGCAAAGAGAGTGATATTTCGATTGTTTCGAGCCAGCCGTCAATGCCAGGGGAAGAAGATCTAGGGTGGGATGAGATTGAAGATATTGGAAGCAGTGATGAGAAGAAAGGGGAGGCTGTTGGGAGCACAAGTAGAGTCGATTTGCATAAGAGGCTTAGCGCTGCAGAGGAAGAGGAGGATTTGAGCTGGGATATCGAAGATGATGATGAAGATGATGCTATTAAATCATGATAAGACCATGTTCTCTATGATAATTGTTCATTTGGTTCATATAGTTTACCACGTACATAATTGTTCTCAACATATGTTCTTTACAGTACATAAGTGATTGCATTCACATCAATGCCACATTTTATAGTTCAATATAGAAAATTTGGTTCCGTGTCAATTCACCTTAATGCATTCCTTGCACCCTTTTGAATTTCTTCTCTAACATGTTGGTTTTATGATTCTCAATCTAAATTTAGATGGTTTGCCATTGTTCCACTGTGATTAACAGAGAGCAAAGGAAAAAGACCATGTCGATTGATTCTTTGCTCGTTGATCTATGTTGAAAATACTTCTTTACTTCTAGTTTGTGGATGAGTATTTCTGCCATATTCAGCTAAGCTCATTTAATTTTCCTGGGATCCTTCGATAATGAATTATGATGAGCGTAGTAAATGAATTACTCAAAACTATTTTTTGTTGTAGAAATGTCGCAAGTGGGTCATGCTTAAAACGAGAAAGTTTTGCCATTTTCAATCTCTAGTTTTCAGAACAAAACAAGTTTGGTAACAGCTTTCTGGGAAGAAAACTAATCTATTTAAAAACAAAAATTTAGGCCAAGTGAATGACAAGAAACTTTCGAATAGTTTCAAACTTGTTCCTCGCCGGTTTCGTTCTCTCGCATTCCTCTCTAGGAAACCCACTACCCGTAATCTTCCTCACTGAATGCATCAAGAAGGAAACAGTCTATTTAAATCAAGAAATCAATTGGCATGTTGCCAGGTCCATGGATAATTTGCTGCAGGAAGAAAATCAACTGAGATCCGGTGCCCTGAGACATCGGAATATGTAGGTCTTGGTACGGTTGGTAGTACCCATGATAGGATTATAATGAAAAGCAGCCTCTCTGTTTAGACTGATTGACACATCAACTTGCACAAAGAATGCTTTTTTGTATATGGACTCCCCCAGGTAAATTGGATTACAGAGAACCACAGTTTATCGACGATATCGATCTTTGGTTTTCGGAACAGAGACAATGTGCATATGAAGACCTGTCATGAATTCCGGTGTAGGAAATTAGGTGAGTCACCCCCTTGCTCCAGCTTTTATCGACATAAACCACATAAAGAGCACCTTCTATAATATAGGAAAGTCATTTAAATCAGCATCTTCGTTTGCTTCTCTTGATAACTACAACTTGCAGAAATCTAACACCCTAAAGAGTGTTTTTCTCTTTGAACATCAAGTTGAATAGCTCATGAACATGTTGATGCTCCCTCCTCAGAGACTCAGAGAGTGCTGAAGATAAGCATGCATTATGCTGCCTTTACCAGGATTTTGATTTAGGAAATGAATGGATATAAATGGGGTTTTGGATGATGAGATTGCAACTATGCGCTGCAAGCTCCTTTTATTATATCCCTGTGGACATTTCGAGAGGGAGTAATGCAGGAGTTTTGTAGAATTAGATGGTATTCAGGAGTAAGGTTGAATCCAACTGTTGGTATATTCGTTGGTCGAGCTCCAAAGCAAAGATCAGACCTCCATTCCTCCATAGTCTTAAAAAGAAAAGTGAATCCATTAACACGTAGTAGGACAAGAGTTTGGGTTCTCTGTTGTGTGACTGAATTTTCTCAATGAACAATGAGCATGAAATTTTGGAGAGAGCCAAAGCATCTACTAGGAGGGAGGACCTTGATCTAATACCATAACTGCTTTACAAGTGATAATTTCGATATTACTTGTGGACCTGTGTACCAGATCAAGTACGTGGAAGTCATATGAAGATGACCCTTTCCATTGCATAATCCAACAGAAGAATTCTTATTCTTATTAGAGTACTTGTACAATAAACGTGCAATGTACATTTTCATGCTCTGTAAATATTAACTGCAAAAGTACCTCAAGCCCTCAAAAGCAAATTGCAAAAGAGCAGCAACAAACTGATCGAGTTTCCCATGTGCTTCATGTCCTCTATATGACATAATAGCCATGGACTGCCACCCCAGAAGACCACAAACATAGCTCAGGACATAGCCGTTCGCTTCTGAAGAGGGTCTAAAAGGAGAGGAGGTGGTAAGGTACTAAATTTACTTTGGGATATGCATATGCATAAGTTTAGCTACATTTCTGTGTCGCAACTTTAGTTTTCTTTCTACCTCTGGTAGTGGATGATTTGTAGGCAAATGTGGCCTATCTCTTGCATTTCTCGAACATTAACTACTCTTCTATTGATATTCCCTAATACTAGTAACACAGCATAGGTAAGTTCAAGGTTTTAGTTCTACTATGAATTTCTACACTTACATGGACGTTTGGGAAGGGAACCAGAGCGGTCACTGGTTTATTCAACTCATTTGGCATGCTTACCGCATCCAGCGAAAGAGACGTTAACAAATCTCAAACTGTGCTGAAGGGAGTCACGATTTTGCTGGTTGCCGCATGCCTCCTCGCAAATCCACAAATTCATCTGTGATGCCTATCTATTTTCTGGTGCCCATGTGTTGTTTATTGTACCCTTATCCCGGTATTAGCAATATGCAAAGAAAGCAAACTGGGAAATATTTGCTATGTACTTAACTACTTAAGTTTGGACATAGACACTTGCATGAGCTTGGAACTTATTAAGGTCACCAGGATTAGTCAAAAACTTGTTTCTCACTTGCTAGAACTTTCACCTGTTTGCTGTTGACATATTGTGATGCAGTTTACTATATGATGATATGCAGGGTAAGAGAGGGTAAGAAATCAGACAACCATTTTGGTTATGATCAACAAAGTAGGGATTGTGCTGGTTCTGGGTTGTCATCGATCCCACACAACCACAAGTTCACAAAACTCAACTCAGGTTATGGATGCCTAGCCTATTTCCCTTCTCCTTCATTATTAGGGACTAGGGTAGTCAGAGAGGTGAAATGTTGGCCTTTAATTTCTATCATTACCAAGTGTTAGATCATGACAAGTGGCAAAACCACTCTCTCACTCAACCTGCCACTTCGGCAACCCAAGATGTAGTCTCACCAATCAAGTAAGAGCATCTTTCAAAATTATAATAAAACATACTAACCCTAAATAATTTTACATTTAAATTCGTTTATTTTTCGAGAAATACCCTCCCCAGCTTCATTCATGAACACCTAACTATTCATGTTTGGGTACTTCGCTCCTTTGGTTATGTAATGTTATGTCCAATTGCTATATAAGTAGCTCAAGTCTCTTTTCGTATATAAAAAAAAAATTATTCTTAGGATGATGGAAGAGCTAAAATCCTCATCTCATCATCATCATCATCATCATCATCATCATCGTCAATCCCATCCATTAACAACATATGCATATGCTTTAGGACATATGGTTAACAAAAAATCCTTTAAAAAAAAAATCAAAAATCAAAATTTTTGCCCCTTATTAATTTTGTTGGCTTCGCGTATAAAGATATTGTAATTTGAAAGGAACGATACAAAATTTTGTTGGTTTTGTCGTATTCCAGCTAACGCGATCCAAAGTTTAAGAGATGTGTGTAGGGCATTCCTTAATGAGTTCATAATTGTTTCAACCGAGTCTATACTCTAAACAACCTCACCTAGATACGCCAACTCCCTGAGGAGAGTATGCGAGACTATGTGATCCGCTTTCAAGAGATTACCACTTATATGAGGGGGTAGATGAGAAGATAGCATATGCTGCCCTTATGGAAGGATTTAGTTCCGGTCCATTCTTGTTTAAAATCAGGCAAGACCCACTAGGTTCTTTCAAAGCACTCATGTGTGAGGCAGTGAATTACTCTAGGACAGAAAATCTTAATTGCGCAAGAAACATGATCATAGACCTCGACCTATCGTGGGGACCAAGAGGACCAATGATACTTCTTTTGGAACAAAGGCCCCAACAAACGATAACTAGAAGCCCAGGCCCATCACCGCTGGATGAAACCCCGAAACTATGCCACAAGTCCCAGTATCGCGATATGGGAAATACATGCCGCTAGTTATTGAGCAAAACTTGTAAATAAATATATCCAACACAATTTTGCTCTATTTTATTGACGAAAATAGAGCTTTTATTATATCAAGTTTGACCATTCAAGATAAAGAAAATCTCTTAATTACAACCCCTCACTTTAAGGGAAAACCCTTTGATTCCAAAGATAAAGTTAACATATGGAGATGTGTTTTGGTTGTGGAAAATTGCGGCTGCACATGGGTTGTTTTACAGGCTGCCTACGTACCCTTGGAGGGATCAAGCCACTCGTAGTTCAACTTTGTTGCTTTGGGGCTTCAACATATAGATGACCTATCAAAAGGTTTTGGTTAGGTATTTGAGTGAAATTGGTTTTGAAAGAACCAAGGATTCGATTTAAGTTGTTGTTGCATCCAGATCGCCTAGGATCAAACCATTGTAGTTCAAAACGTTTGGGCATTTGGGATTTTTTTTGTGGTTTTGTACCAAAAGACCTTCTTTTTTTTTTTTTTTCAGGTTCTGAAGAAAATTTAATGCAACAGGATTTCGGGCATTTTGATTTGGACACCCATCACATCAAGAGAACTCCCAGAGAGCGTTTCACAGTTTTCAAGCCTCTTCTTCTGGATTTACTATGTGCACCCAATAGTCTTCTCAGTGCCCACTTTGATACGGACACTCTCAATATGTGCATCAAAAGTTAATAATGATGAGAACGGAGACCTCTTTACTTTTGAAGATAAGTTCTATCATATCCTCCACAAGATGCTCAACACCAAGCAAGATTGGTCTACTCATCTTTGTTTTCGAGGTCGTTCTACATTTGAGATAGGCATAATGGAGTGGACAGAATTCATATTAGCTAATTTCGGAGAGACACTGAATCAGGCTTGAATACATGGAAAGAATTCTTAGAATTGTGGGGTCCTTTGACGAACACTTTACACCATGGGAATGGGAATATGGGCATATCATTGTATGACCTAAAACTTATTGGTGGTTTACCAATTTCAGGAGTTGATCCTTATGAAGAGTTTATTCCTGAGAACAAAGAGTTGCACCGAGATGGGCCATACCTTGCTACGCTTTCTGAGCTTTTATGCATTCACTCCCAACTATGTGTCTCAAATAAGCATAAATTTGTACGTTGGGAGGGATGGGTCAGACAATTTTATAAAGGGCAGCTACTATACACAGCTTATGGCGAGGACACACAGCGAATAAGCCATGCACAACACGAAAAATTTATGAGTTCCCGACCTACTTTGAAGGTTTCGAGAGAAGAGGAATTGGCTGCTTTCCTAGCTTATTGGCTTAATAGGTTTGTCTTGTCTTCTTATTGCTTTAAAATTAGACCTGAAACTTTTTACATGGCGTGTTTGATAGCTTGAGGAGTTAGAGTTTCTCTTGCACCGTCAGTATTGGGCCATATTTATCATGGTCTTGAGTGTGACTGACCCACAAGGTCTTGTAGAGTCATAGAGTTGTTTTCCTATTCATTATGTGATTAGCTGGTTGGGGAGAACACTTTACCTGTTTATATAGCTGCCATGCTGATAATAGGTTTCCTGAGAATTACCCCTATTAGCTAGATACGCTGGTATTAAAGCTCAGGATTTAGATATTACTTCAGCTAGGCACGTCTTCAGAACTAAAGACTCAGTAGAGTATCATCCCAGTCCATTTATCCAACATAAAGGCTATTTTTTGATTGATGACTGGATCTTGCTAGAAGAGAAATTTGAATTGCTTTTGGTGTATAGATGTGAATTGCTTTATCAATTTCCTTTGTGTTACCGGGAGGGTCAGATGTGAATTGCTTTACATTATTATTTGCATTCATTCATTCAACATCAAGACAGTTATTGCTTGTACAATCAGCTACAGTTCTCTATCTCTCTCTCTTTCTAAATCTAATTTCATGAGCATATCTCAATCCCCCCTATGAAATTGTAAGGTTGATTTGATCTTGATGTACAAAACTACACACAAAGGAGTTGGTTTTGGAGACTATGAGACCATCAGCAGTGGGGACCCAAATTTGGGTCCAAAACCAAAATATGAGTCCAAAAGTAAGGGACTAAGGCTGCAGTGGGTCGGAAAAATTTGGATCCATATCTGCCGGAAACCCAATTGTTGGCTCAAATTTGGTACAACGGAGGACTCAAAAAATTTGGATTTAAATTTTCGTGGGACCCACCACATGGGGTTCTGACGCATGCGAGTGGGCATGCAAGTGGAATAGATATCAGAAATGGCGTGGGTCTCATAGATTTTGAATCCCAACAGCTATATTCACTTTGAATCAAGGGCCATAATTGAATTAATTATTCAATTTGACGGCCATAATTAATTAAAAATATGAGTCTAAAATATGGGTCCAAAAATAAGTCATGCACCACTGCTGCATCCAATAAAAGTAAGTCATTTTGTACACTATTCAGATAAGCTCAAATCACTATTCCAGCTTATTTGGACCCAAATTTGAGTCTAAAAAATAAGTCTCTACTGCAGATGCTCTGATGCCCATGGCCGGCATGATCGGAGGATAACGCTGGAGTGCACATACACAACGGACCAGGTTGACGTTGCTGGATGGTGTCAAATGGAGGTAGTGATTTGTAGAAAGTCCTCAAAAATAATAAATTTGATGCTAACGTTTCAAAGATGTGCTTCACATATCAAATGTGGACGTCTGAAGCCTACCACGTTATTAACAGGCTCATACTAGGTAGTAAATTGGAGGAAGCCTACCACGTTATTAACAGGCACATACTGTTACATGACAACTTGTCATCAAAGATTTATACTGCGAATGACAACCAATTTGGCTGAAATATTAATATTACAGCTTTATTTTCATAGTTTCTCCTTCAAGACCAATATATCACTTTAGATTCTTAAACAATATAGCCTTAACATTGTAGTCCTAAAAGGAAATGTAGGAACAAAAACAAATTAGAAAACGGTTAACATAATTGCCTTGCTGCAAGCACATTTTAAGTCGGGCAAGTACTGTAACACTAAGAAATTCCAAGACATCCCACAGCAAACTCAGCCGAAACAACTATTAAGAGTAGAAGGGTGGAAAAGAAATCATATACTACATCCACAATGGTATGTTCAGCCTTGGACTACATATACTATGTCCACAATGAGTTTTTTTGCCAAAACCAGACTGCAGCGAGTTTGGGTTGGCCCAGACTAATTGTCGCTCGACCTCAGCATCCTCAGGATTGTAAGGAACAGGTTCAGAATGTCCAGATAAAGCGTGATGGAGGCCCAGATGTACTCATCATAGGTAAAGCGCTTGATGAGGTTCTCGGTATCATAGACTATGTACCCAGAGAATAGAATAGCACCCACGCCACCAATTACCGCATTAGATGTAGGACCAAGAGGGAAGAACATCTACATAAGAGCAGAAGATCACCAAGTCAGATAAATAGTTCCAAGTATTTAGAGTATGGTAAATGTTTAAGTTGAACAAACTAATAAACAGGACTAATTTATGGCAAGAAATCTGACCTGCATGAAGCTGGTTAAGAGGAGAACCATGAGGCCAGTGAACAAGACTGGTCCAAGGAAGCTGAAGTCCTTGCCCTTCTTCGAAGCCCAGAAGGTGTAAGCGGTCAAGGATGCAACCACACCAGAGGTTAGAATCAAAGCTTCAAGCACTATTGCTCCTGCAAGCAACCGATGCACATAAAATAATCAGATGACAAATATGTCAAGAATAAGAAATTCACCAAAACATAGAAATCAATAGATAGCCTACAACGTTGAAATAAAAATAAAGCCTACAACTTTAAGCAAATTGTAACATAACCCAAAAACATTCCAAATGTAGAGTAATGAGACTCACCATCAGTATTCGCCACTGCTACACCAACAGTGACACTGAGACTCACAGTGAAAAGTCCAAGGAAGACAAAGTTCAGGGGATGCCTTTGCTGGTAAACATGCAGGGGCCACAACACTGCAAAGAATGCAAACACAAACACAGTAGTAAGATAATGCAAAAATATCAATGCCAGAAAACAATGCAAATCCATTTCACTTCAATTCACTGCAATAACATAAATCCACCCTGAAGTAGCCATTCTTAAGTTTCATATTCCTATCAAACCAAGCGTTTTCCCAGGTATATAACTATCATGCTTTTTCAGAATATTATACCTTAACCACAAAATTTTATCCTACAGAACCAAACAAGCAAAGTATCAATCCCTTCAAAGAATTAAATTCTTTATAAAAGAAACCAATAGCATCGATCTTGCAGTATAATCTAATCAGACCAAATCAAAAGACTTGTAGACACCAATTGAAATCGCAAATCCTAAAAACCTAGACATCCAGATCTGAATTTCTTTCTTCAACCAAACAATATTCGATCTACAAACCTCCAATCTCAAATTCGAACAATCCAGAACCAGAATCACCAATTAGACACCACAAATCGGGAAATAAAATTAGGGTTTGGAG
>LYNE01003520.1:22003-38465 GCA_001662545.1 Rosa x damascena | reverse complement strand
ATTTGCGACTTCCGGATACCGCCGCGTAGCCTGAATATAGGGCTACACGATGCATGTCTCGGTTGGGCCTTGCCATGTCTTGTGGATGTCCCAAAGTAGGTGTTACTTGTGCTTGGTGATTTAGTAAATACTCCATATTATTGGAGGTATGTACAGTAACTCAAAAACAACCATCAAATAAGTCACTCCAACCACAAGAAACCCACCCTTTCAATTTAAAGAAATCAACCCACGTATAAATTCCTTTCCTCAAAGGAGATGCATATGTTACTCTGTGACAAAAATCATACCATTTGATCACACAACAAAATGAATATGAAACCCAAAGTCCCCTATGGACAATAAAAGAAAGAATACTCTCGAGACTCTCTTTCAAACCCGTACTTATGAGTCCCAAGTAATCTCAATTACTATTACCCCCATAAGATACAATTAAAATCCCGACAAATAGACTAGAGCTCTAACTAATCGTAACCACAAACCCGGCCAAGGCGTGGTTCCCAATAACATGCCATGATCACATTCATATCACTGTAGGTGATCCCCGATCCTCAACCCTCAGGAATTTGGATCCCTGGTATAAATACAAAAACATTAAGCAAGTCGCAATGGACCTAAAATGTTACCCAAATCTAAAATAAAAGATTTCCCGTAATTTACCCCTATCAATTACTCCCGGTACAAAGACCAAAACATTAAGCAAGTCGCAATAGACCCAAAATGTTACCCGAATCTAAAATAAATGATTTCCCGTAATTGATCCCTATTAATTACTCTCGGTACAAAAACCTAACATTTAAATAAGCCACCCATGACCTAAAAATGTTCAACAATTCTCAACACTTTTCAAAACAATAAAAATCAACCCTTTCCACAATATATTGTTTTCTGAAAAGTCAATCAAACAATAATGTGAACCCTATCACAATTATTGCTTTCAACATAACAAAACCACCAACACATATATATTTCATGTAAATATATAAATAAATATATATATATATATATATATATATATACGCGGTCATTCACTTAGGAATGCCACTAATACCAACTTTAGTTTACAGTTAAATAAATAACTCCCAAAATGATAAGGTAAATCCGTTCGTAAATGAACATTGTGAGATTACTCACCTTGATATTCCTGCTGTGTCTTCACACAACTAGAAAACTTACAGAACGAACTCTGTCAAGCACCTAAAGAAAATACAACCTCGATTCAGTACCTGAATCACAAAGTGATTAAAGTTCGAATCCCCCGAATCGAACTACAACCCGAGAGTAACACCAATCAAGGCGAAACCTGATCCAAGACCACCCAAAGTCTTTGGAACATTTATACGGTCCATATATCAAAACCACAAGTCGATCAGATGGTTGGATCCTCACGGATCACAAACTGAGATAATCAAAAACGGTAAAAACCCTAACAATTTCATACAATCTCCAAAAATTACGCATTATATATCGAAATGCTAGCATTGACGAGTAGATCGTATATAGAACTAGAAACTGCCCCTAGCTTGGCAAGAATGCCGCCAAGCGCCGCCACAGACCAAACTTAAACCACTACAATCTAACCGTCGAAAATGTCAATAATACCTAATAGAGCAACTTTAATACCTGGGGTTCAAGCCAACTCGGCCTAGATCGCCGTCCAAAGCCCAGTATTTACTGTTCAAGTTAAGTTGCAGCAAACCACCGAGAATCGATCGAAACTTCCACTGTGGGTCGTAGGAGGAAGCTCCCACGAACCTAACAAGTCTAGTTTGAGCCGATGCCATCGCTAAAGGTGAGATTTCCGATCGGGTCTGACTGCCTCTTAGCTTCACTACCTTGCTGCGCCACCGTGGGTGAGAATTGCCACTAGAGACCACCACAGGGAGGATTGCATGGAAGAGGCGAAGTGATATGGGTTGGTATCACCGATAAAGGTCGCCGGAAAATGGAATTCTGATCGGCTTGAAAACCCGGATACAAGTCTGGTTAGTTGCGTTTTAGGAGAGAGAACAGAGGTTTCTGGCTTTCCTGAAAAGGCAACTTTCCAAAAATGTAAAATCTGATTTTCCAAATTCAGAAAACTCTATTTATAGTAATTTCCAAAAAAATGGCAGAAGCTTCCGATGGCCTTAACTTTCGCAGACGAACTCCAATTTTCGCGTTCTACATATCCACCAACTCGTATCGACGTGCTCTACGACTATCGTGAAGGAAGTTTTTAGAAAAACCCAACATATAAAAACTCAAACTTTGTATACCCCCTAAAACTGTGAAATTCAAATAATTATTCGTATGAAAATAAATCCACTTCACAAATAACATACGAACAAAGCAAAACACCCATAATTCGTACAACTGAACCATTATTAATTATAGGAATTAAATAATGAAAATCCAGGTCATCACAGTCTTCCCTCCTTTGAGTTTTGCGTTTTTCGATCTCTAATTTGGGCAATCTATGGTTATGTGTTTATTATTGGCACGCCCTGAATTTTGAATAAATGAATTCAAATCCGAAACACAAGAACAAACAATCACTAAAAGACACTTAGAAAATTTTTCATTTAAACTAAGCAACAAACAAACTGAACTCACAATGTCAACACCGACTCGTTCTTTAGAGTCAAATATCACATCACCAACTGTTTACAAATTAAACTGAATAACAATTCAATAAGTAAACACACCCTCCACACTCACAACACAACGGAAGACTAGAACCAAAATACCATACTACGTCCAAGCTACGACAGCAACAAAACCTCAGCTTCGATGATGATTACACTGACCTGCACAATAACCCCTACACCATGGAATAGTGCACCGAGATTGTAAACAACAAACCTAGTAAGCTTTTTAAGCTCGTATGAGTAAACTCAATTAAAATGACTCACGTCACTCATGCTTATAATTTCTCAACTCGTGAGATAAATTAAAGCAACAACATTTAACTCCACAAAACACAACCAAACATACAATCACACTCGGTAATAATTAGTAATCCCTGCATACAGAATTAGTTCAGGAGATCACCTAAAATCACACAATTCAAATCATAGCAACTCCTGCATAGAAATTTAGTTAAGGAGATTACATTAAAACAAATAATTTAAAAGACAGTAATCCCTGCATATAACTTAGTTCAGGAGATTACATTAAAACAAATAATAAAAGTCATAGTAATCCCTGCATAAAATTTAGTTCAGGGAATTACACTAAAACAATCAATAAAATCAAAGTAATCCAAATCTCACATATAAATTAATGAAATAACAGCAGAAACATTCTCCGAAAACTACGTACTCATGATGCAGTAACCCAGTTACCACCATGACCGTATGCATACTACAGACTACGTACTCATGATGCCGTAACACAGTTACCACCATGACCGTACGCATACCATAGACTACGTAATCATGATGCCGTAACCCAGTTACCACAATGACTGCACGCATACGACAGACTACGTACTTAAGATGCCGTAACACAGCTACCACCATGACCGTACACATACCACATACCACGTACTCATGATGCCGTAACCCAGTTACAACCATGACCGCACGCATACGACATACTACGTACTCATGATGCCATAACACAGCTACCACCATGACCATACGCATACCACATACCACGTACTCATGATGCCGTAACCCAGTTACCACCATGACCGCACGCATACGACATACTACATACTCATGATGCTATAACACAGCTACCACTATGACCGCACGCATAAGACATACCACATACTCATGATGCCGTAACCCAGTTACCACCATGACCGCACGCATACAACATACTACGTACTCATGATGCCGTAACACAGCTACCACCATGACCTCACGCCAGTGGCGGAACTTGGAGCCCAATCTTGGAGGGGCCAAAAATTAATAGTTTAGTAAATTGGGGCAATGGGGGGGCCATATATATACAAAATTGTTGACTTTATTGGTGTTATACACGGCTGGTTAAGGAAATTTGAAAACATTGGGGGGGCCATGGCCCTCACCCGCCCCTATAAGGATCCGCCACTGCCTCACGCATATCACAGACCACATACTCATGATGCCGTAACCCAGTTACCACCATGACCGCGCGCATACAACCCAGTTATCCCACAACACAAGGTACTCTTTACAATACTTGGTTTACAATCTAAAACCAAATCAAAACTTCAAATACTCTTTCCACACAAATAAATCAACAATTCACATTTCCGACAAGAGTAAATGCTCCAATATAATAATCTGAATAAAATCACAATTATTATACTTCACACAATGCCACACCATCTATATATATATTTCACGTAAATATATATATATATATATATATATATATATATATAGACACACACACACGTAGCCATCCACTCAGGAATGCCTACTAATACCAACTATAGTTTTACAAATTATACTTCTCGAAAATCATTTTATATCAAAACATTGTTTTAACTTACCCATGAGCCATTGTCGATCAAGTTCATATATTTTAAAACAAATAATTTGTTTCGAAAATGATTTAACAATTAAACAAGTAATTCCGAGTAATAAATAAATCCGTTCGTAAATGAATCACGTGAGATTTACTCACCTCCAAATCCTGTTGCGTCTTCACACAAACCAAGACAAGCACAAAATCATCCATACTCCGCTCACACAATTCCGTCAAACACCTAATAAAATACGACCTCGATTTAGTATCCGAAACACTAAAAACAATTAATTTCCAAACTCCCAAATCAATCCAACAATCCAAAAGTAACGCCAATCGAGACGAAACTTCATCCGAGACCACCCGAGGTATCCGGAATACTTGTACGATCAACATATCAAAACTATAAGTTGATCGGACGGCCGAATCCTCACGGATAGAAAACCGATCGAACCGAAAACCCTAAAACTTGGAAAATTCATAACTTGCTCATACGATTTCGAAAAATTACAAAATATATATCGAAATGCTCGTATCAACGAGTAGATCGAAGTCAAGAACACAAACTATCCCTAAGGTGGCCGGAAAACACCACCACAGTGGCGGCACCGCCGGCGGCCTAAAGTCAGAATTTGGCAAAACTTCCAACACCAAAGTTCTTCATCTCAACTCCAATTACAACTTTCATAACTAGCACAAAGTCTAAATCAAAGCCACCTTGGGATGAACCCTAGAATCCCAAATTCCAAAATTCCGATGAACCCTAGAATCCCAAATCCCAAAATTCGATCTCCACAAGTTGAATCGATGCAAGCCACCTTGGGAGAAGCATCTACGCCCTCTGGGCTCCAAAATCCCTCAAGACCCACCGGCTATGGTGGCTGGAATAGCCGACTCCGATCAAGGCAATTTGCAGCTCGGGTGCCAAACTTCCCGGACTTGGTGTGTCTTGCACAGGCCGACCCACGTCGTGAAACTCCACAGAGTCATAGATGGGAGTGAGGCGAAGAGATAAAGACAAGAATCTAGTTGATTGGTGGCCGGAGGAGGGATAACGAGCTCGGTGAAGATGGCTGCTCGAGAAAACTCAAGAGAGAGGAGAGAGAAAAACTTTCCAGAAAGGGAAAATCTGATTTTTCTAATATTTTTCCGGAAATTTCGCATATATACCAAAATGGAAACTTTTTCCGATGGCCATGACTTCTTCATACGAACTCTGATTTTCGCGTTCCCATGTCCACGAACTCGTATCGATGCGCTCTACGACTTTCATGAAGGAAGTTCTCACAGAATCTAAACGTATAAAAAGTCAAACTTTGTAACCCCCGAAAACGTGCACTTCGAATAATTATTCGTCCGAAAATAATTCCACTCCACCCTCGAACCACGAAATCATACAAACGAACACTTTATTAATCCCAGGAAACATTTAGGAATTAATAAAAAATTTCCGAGGTCTTACAATTATACTTGATAGTTCTTCAATTTCTTCCTATGCTTTTGTTTATCAAATTTGATGTGATTGGGCTGCTAGCTTGTATTTGTTTATGGGATATGAGACTTGTTCTGGGTTTTCTGGGTTGTGTTTTTGGGTTTTGGGGGTTGTGTTTGAGGTATTTGTAATGGGTTTTGAGGCTTGGTTTGCCATATCAGCAGAGATGTGTTTGCTCTGGGCGGCCTGACCATTCATCATCTCCACGAGCTCCTTGTGATTTTCTTGGCTCTGCTGCCAATATCCCTGTGTTTGTCACTAACTCACTTCAAGCTTTTGAAGTGAAATTGATAGCTCGTCGAGTCTCTGACGCTCTTCTGCGAGAGCTTTCTCCATCCTTTCATTATATGCGGTATTATTCTGTTGAAAAACATCAAGCCACTCCATAATGCTGGCATTCGCCGGGGCTAGAATGGGCACAAAGGGATCAGTTGTGTCCGTGCTCACCTGGGTGGCTTTAGATGCGTTGCTAGCCTCATCAGTCTGCACAGCATGGGTGTTGTCGCCCTCAGCGGTGGGGTGTTGAGTTCCACCATGTTCAGTAGACATGTCGGATGAGTGGGGATTGACCGAAAACCTTTGAATCACCTGTTCGTTAGAAAGACCACGATAGACTGTGTTAATGCTCAAAGTTCAGTGGTAGCCGAACCTTCGTTTAACCCGGGTCCGGTGGGCGGACCGCTACTCTGATGACTTGATGATCCTTGCTAGCTGTCAAATGAAACATAGGGCGTCAGAGGGAGACCGCATTGGGCAGTCTTTTCTTCTCCAATGCCTAAGTCAGTCAATGCACATAGACAGCATAACAATAAATGAGTAGTAAATGCATAATTAATGAGGAGAGAGGAGAAAACCTTTTATAGGTGAGGAGATAGCTAATCTTCTCATTGTTTTTGATGTGGGACTAATGTGCTTCAATTCCCAGCGTTTGGAGCTTCTGATGCTATCTTAGCATGGCGCGTGGCGGTGCATTAGAGGTGATCTGGGGTTAACCCGGGGCTCAAGCGGTATCCCGCCTGACTGTGTTTCCGTAGGTCACTCTTTTGGTGGAAGTCGGTACCTCTGGCGGTACTATGAGCTTGGTTCATTATAGCTAATTATGCTTGCAAATGCACATGTAAGTACAAGTCCCCCAAGTCCCCAGTCAAGGAGGGCAATCTTGGTTGGAGAGTTGCTCAGCGGTTTGAAGCGTTACTTCCGCTAGACTTGCAACAACATAATTAGCATCAGTGCGTTGTGAATCATGGATTTACTGAGCGAACGCTTTATACCCTTTCGAGTGGCCCACCAGGGAGTCCCCCACTCCCCGGCTAAGATAGACCTCCGGATGGTCGGTATATTGTTTGTTAAGGGGAACTGCACGGAGTAGAGGGTGTTGGGTATCTAGCCTAATCTTTGGTACCCAAGTGACGGGGTTCAACGTGCCTGATCAGGGCCGTCGTAGACTGTTGACAAGTCCCCGTGTCCCAGAGGGAAGTAATCTGACTGTAATGCCGCTTGGCGGTAGTCGTCAGAATGAGGCGTTGCCTCGGGAGCCACCGCTGGAGGAAATCCCCCCTCTGGTTGTGAGCAGGAAGCAGCGTCACGGAGACGTGCCTGGCGGTATCTTAGTGAGCGGTGTTATGCTCAGCAAAGTATGCAGTTTGCAAGATGGAAAGGGAGTTCTGCTAGCGGTCTGTCGTGTAGCGGAACCTGCCTCACATGCAGGGTGATAAGGGAGAAGTTCCGCTAGCGGAGTTTCGCTTAGCGGAGACTTCGTCGCTTGGATGACAATAAGGGAGAAGTTCCGCTAGTGGAGTTTCGCTTAGCGGAGACTTCGTCACTTGGACAATAACAAGGGAGAAGTTCCGCTAGCGGAGTTTCACTTAGCGGAGACTTTGTCACTTGGATGACGACAAGGGAGAAGTTCCGCTAGTGGAGTGTCGCTTAGCAGAGGCCTTGTCTATTGGAAAATGACAAGGGATCAAAAGTTTCGCTAGCGGAGTCTTCGTTTAGCGAAGACTTCGTCACTTGGATGACGACAAGGGAGAAGTTCCGCTAGCGGAGTGTTGCTTAGAGGAGACTTCCAACAATTAGTGGTCCTTCCCCTTAGTGGTTACTTCCATTAGACGCTTCGTCTGATAGTGGTCGACACGTGGCCGACTTCTAAAGGGTTAGCATCTGGAGGCATGCCTCCTCAACATGCCCATCGTCTCGCCATTAATGCGAGTAATTATGGATTTTGTAACCGAGGCGACGCCTTGGTTAATCCGGAGAGTAAGTGCAAACGTGGGACACATGAACGGCTGGTGTGTAATGTCATTTTTAGTGGACGGGCTAGAATTTCTTGACGTTGACATAAAAGAGGGGGAACTTAGCGAGATTTGACACTTCTGCGAGAGCTTCAAACTTGAGTCGTCGTCCTCAAGCTCTATTTGTCTGAGATTCGATAAGAAGACTGCTACGATTTCGTTGGGTTATCGAACTTGGAAGGACAAAATCTCCTGTAGTAAAGACAAGTGTTCTCGATCACACTAGAGTTTTCATCTTTGAGGTTGGTACCTCACATCCTATCCTTGTTTCATTGGATTTTTGTGTTTTCTACTGCTAGTTTCTGGGTTTTTTGCTTTGGGATGGGATCTGTTCTCCCCCGGTGTGCTCTAAGGGTGTAAAGTGAGTCTTGGGGGTGGGTTATGGTGTTTGGGAGAGAGTTGGTGTTTAGGGATTTGCTAGATGGTCGAATCTGGGTTGAGTGTGTAGGTGCGTTTTGTTCTTGTTTTGGCATTTTATGGGTAATTGTTCTTGATGTTCTTGGATGCAACTGATATAGGGATAGCTTAGATCTTGTGTTAACTGACTGATTTGGGTTTTAGGGTTTGGGATGGTTAGCGTCGTAGAGATTTCGAGCAGTGAGGACTCCGGGTCTGACATGTCGTTCAACGTGGCGGATAGAATTTTTATTGACTCGTTGCGTTCGTCTGCCCGTGCAGGAACCTCACTGTTCGAACAGCTAGACATCGAGCCGCTACAGACCATACCCTGAGAAGTAGTAACGGGTCGTGCTCCGCGTCCAGAGAGTTCTAAGGCCAGGGAGGCTGCCGTTGCCCAAAATAGGCGTGAGGAGCGGTTGGTAAGTAATAGCGCTGCTAGCGGCTCCCCTGATGGGGGAGAGGTGGCGGGGGAGGATACCGAGTCAGCGTGGGTCCTTCCCGACGGCACCCCTGTTGACTAGGCAGGAGGGTCTATGACCGTTGCTGCCGTCGATATGTTGAAACGGATGTTTCGGTTTCCAGGCGTAGTGAAGTTGTGTCCGCCGATGACGGACGAGAAGGCCTCGATTTTGCTAGCGGGGTATGCCGCCGTGCACGAGGCGATCTTTCCCCAAGGAGTGACATTCCCGCTACTGCTAAATCTCCAAATCCTGGTGTGCGAGTTTGACCTCACCTTTGGTCAGATTTGCCCCAACATGTGGCGGTTGATGATGGCGCTCAACTGGTTATGGCGGTTGTCTGGTTGTGAGGGTCCGACCGTGGCGGAAGTGCTACACTTCTACGAGTTGGTGTACGTGAAGCGCTAAGGTTATAGCCGGCAGGTGAGCCTGAGTCCCCGCCAGGGGGTGCCCAAACTCATCGAGAACCTGAAGGACTCCATGTCTTATTGGCGGGGGACCTTCTGTATTGCCACGGCGGGTTGGGAATTCTACGCGGGGTGCAATGAGGGGGAGCTGACGTTCAGGATTAAGTCGGAGTTTCAACCTATTCGAGGTTGTTCGTCGGCCTCTGCTGACCAAAGTTGTCGGTTTTGCTTGTGATAATTCTTGTATCTGCGCTATCGATTAACTTGTCGTGCTGTGTGTGCAGCGGGCCTGCGATATAATCTGACTCGCGAGGAGGAGTGTCGCTTGGCATGTATCAGAGGTTATTGGCGGCATCGTAACCTGTTGGACCTTCATCTCCTTACTGGTTGGGGGTTGTTGGTTGATCAACAATTTACGGGTGCCATTGGTAAGTAATTTCTGTTGATCTGCTCCTTAGTTGAGCTTGCCTCAGGCTAACTCATTTCTCAAATTTTTTTTTAGATTCTCTGCTGGGAAATAAAGTGAGCCACGACGCTTTTGCTAAGGCTATGGACCGCGCTGAGATCAACAATTTTTTGGAGAGCATGTACGCCTCTGGGCTGGCAGCCCAGCAGACGGTTGTTAATCCAGAAACACTGGCGCTAAGCCAGTCCGAGACTTCCGTGGTGCTACCTATGCCGCACCACTCTCATATCGGTGGCGATGGTTAGTCCGTCGTTCAGGCAGGGACTGGCGTGGGCCGTGGGGGCCGGTGGGAGTAAGGCTACAACTGTGCAGCATGAGAGAGTGCTCGCTAACAAGCGTGGGGCACAGAAGGAGAAAGCAATGCCGTCAAAGGAGACAGTCAGCATTGCGAGGCTGGACCCGCTGAAGGGATCAAGGCATGCACCCGCTGGACCGACACGGGTGGCGCTTCAGTGGAAGCATCACTAAAATGACTTCGATGGAGAGGAGGAAATGGGTGACGAGGAGATCATTGGGGCCCGCTAGCAGAAGAGGGTAAGACAGGCTCCGCTCAAGGTGCTGGTGGTCGCTGAAAGGGAGATGCAAGCAAGTGACTTGGACTCGTTCGCCACGTACGCAGAGTTCTTGACTGATGATGAGCGAGAATTTCTTTACCACCTCTGCAAGCTGCTTGGGTTTGGCTGCCTAGAGGGGATTGTGCGCTCAACCGCGGTTTATCAATCGCCCTTCAGCTCGGCCTTTGGACATCTCTCGGTAGGGCTACAAGAGGTGTTCATGGCGGCGCCGAAACAGCCCCGGGTTGAGCGGGAGCTTAGGGAGGAGATCAAGGATCTCCAGAGGGAGCTGGGGGAGGCCAAAGACAGGTTGGCGGATGTGGAACGGCGCCTGACCAAGGCAGACTGTGATGCTGCGATGGTCGCTGCAAACTGGCCATCGCCGTTGAGCGAGATCTGTAGCAGAATGACCACGTCTCCAAGCTGGAGCAAGATATAGCCTTGCTGCAGGATCGAGTGGCGGCTAAGGACAAGAAAGTTGAGATCCTTCAGCGGGAATCTGCCACTAGGTCCGCTGAGGTGAAAAAGCTGGAGGATGATGTCACTCGTTTGGGAGCTGAGGGGGGTCGTGCTGTGGCCGCCGCCGTGGATGAGTTTAAACAGTCGGCGGAATATAAGAAAGCACTGACTGAGGAGGCGAAGCCCGGTGTCGTTGCCAAAGTGGAAATACTGAACCAGAAGGGCGCCAACGACTGGGTGAAGGCGTCCCTGCTCGCTGGGCCATCAGGTCAGAACGCATTTCTTGCGAAGGGTGTGACTCACGCTCAAGTTGAGGGTGCACGCTCAGGCAGCGGAGAGAGTGGTTTGCGTCCGGCGGACGACTCTCAGCGGACCCCCCTCCTACTCAGTCCGAGGTTTCTCATGTTGGCTTTCTGGCTGCCCACACTCGAGCAGATGGTACCATCATAACGCCGAGCCCTCCCACTCATGGGTCCGATCAGACGAGCCATTTTTTCGAGCAACAGCAGCCACCGGGGGACGAGGATGTTGCTGCTGTTGCCCAGAATCCCTGAAGATCTCCACAGCCCTATGTAGTGCCACTGAGGCCTCTCTTTTTGTTTAGTGCAGCTAGGGCCTTTTTTGTACTAACTATCCTTGGGCGGGGAGTCCCGACCTCTAATATATGAAGTAAAATTTCAAAATTTGTTGTGATTGCCGTGATATTCCTGTACCGCTAGAGTTTTGACTTGGAGTTTTCTTTTGCCAATCAATGAAACATTAAAGGAATTAAAATTGGTCCAAGTGCACTATGTAGCGGACGTGGTCTGCTGATTATTGTCGGTGTTGCCAGTTGCCCTTTGTGCTAGACTTGGCAACAATGGTTTGAATAATTCCTCGTTTCATTGATAGCTGACTGACCAGCTTTTACAAAAGCGAGGTAGTACCCGTTGGGTAGCTTCCCTTAGCTAAATATTGAACAAAAATTTAGCTAAGTCAAGATGCTCTTGGGTGGCGGCATGACTATTTATAGTAATACCGAAGGTGCTCGGTATTCCAAGGGTGGGTCGTTGTGACGCCATCCTTGTCCATTAAGTAGAAGGTGTCGGGGCTAACGACTTCCACAATTTTGTATGGACCTTCCCAAGTTGGGCGGAGTTTTGTTGATAGTGGAATGACTTCCTTCATTACCCAGTCCCCCCAATTGGAGGTTTCGGTCCTTGACCCTAGCGTTGTAGAAACGCGATACCCGTTGCTTGTTTTGCAAATTGTGCAAATGGGCCTTGTGTCGTTTTTCCTCTAAGAAGTCCCTGCCGAGGTTGACGCCCCACTGTTGGTCTCTGGGAAATTGCCTTCAACCCTAGCGGTGGGTTGAGTTACCTTAATAGGTAGGACGACTTCAGTTCCGAACATCATACAAAATGGTGTTTCACCAGTGGCGGAAGTTGGGGTCGTCCTGGTGGCCCATAGAACTTCCGAAAGCTTCTCCGCCCATAAACCCTTGGTGTTGTCGAGTTTCTTTTTTAGCAGCTTCTTGATTATCTTGTTTGCTGTTTCAACCTGGCCGTTGGTTTGGGGGTGAGCGATAGATGCAAAACTCATCTTGGTACCCAGGTTAGCGTTGAAGGATATGAGTTCCTTATTGTTGAACTATGTGCCGTTGTTTGTGATGATTGTGTGCGGGAGACCACAGCGGCAGTAGATGTTCTTCCAGAGGAAGTGAGTTACCTTGGCGGTAGTTATTGCCATAAGTGGCTCCGCCTCTATCCACTTGCTGTTGTAGTCGATGGCAACAATGATGTACTTGAACTGGCCTTTGGCGGTTTGGAATTTTCTCATCAAGTCCAGGCCCCACGTTGAGTGAATCCATGGACCGATAATGATCAACAGTGGTTCCGCCGGGGCGTGTGGGAGATTAGCATATTGCTGACATTTGTGGCAAGATCTCGATACTCTTCTAGCGTCATCGCTGAGCGTTGGCCAAAAGTAGCCTTGTCGCATTGTGCGATTGGCCAAGGATCTGGCGCCCGAGTGGTTTCCACATTCCCTGCCGTGTATCATTGCCAGCAAGACCTTTCCTCCTCTGGGGTTCGACACCGGAGGTTGGGGTGGGTGAATCCCTGGCGGTAAAGCTCGCTATTCTAGATGTTGTAGCGGGTTGCTCTCTGCTTGAGCTGTCGTGCTTCGACTTTGTCCTCTGGCAGTGTCCCATTGCGCTTGTATTCAACTGGTCTCGTCCATCCAACTAGGATTGACCTCAATGTTGAAGCTCTCCGCTTGGGTTTTTGTGATACTTGGCTTGTCAAGACACTCCACCCTTGTGTCCGCTGGACTTTGGTGTGGCTGAACGGTTGCCAGTCTAGCCAGTGAATCAGCCTTGGCGTTGTTTTCCCTAGGGATCTGTGTGTTGGTGTGAAATTTGAATATTTTGAGCAGCGTCTTGACGTACCCCAAGTATGCTGCTAACTGTTGGTCCTTGGCCTGGAAACTGTCGTTAACCTAGTTAACGACTAACTGAGAGTCGCTGAAGATGTTGACACTGTCGGCCCCTGAGTCGATGGCGAGGAGTAGGCCAGCAATGAGTGCTTCATACTCCGCCATGTTGTTTGAGGCTTTGAAGTTGAAATTCAATGCGTATTCCACGTTCAGCCCCTGGTCCTGTTAAGATGACTCCGGCGCCGCTGGCCTTGGCGCTAGCGGAGCCGTCCATGTGAAGGTTCCAGTCTGACTGCTAGGGGGCTGGCTCTTCAGCGGTTATTATTTCCGTTCTGGGTTCTGCCCCCGTGTTGGGTTCGACCTGAAGCTCGGTGAGTTCAGTGATGAAATCCGCCACCGCCTACCCTTTCATGGCGGTGCGTGGTTTGTAGTCAATGTCGAACTCGCTGAGCTCAATGACCCACTTGCTGAGGCGCCCCGAATGCTCAAGGTTCTGCATTACCTGCCTCAGCGGTTGATTGGTTAACACATGAATTGTGTGGGCTTGAAAGTACTGGCGAAGGAGTCTAGCAGCAACGATGAGTGCGAGAGCGAGTTGCTCTAAGGGAAGATACCTTGTTTCTGCTCCGTTCATGCCTCTGCCTGCATAGAACACTGGGAGCACCTCCTGGCTTTCATGCCGGACAATGGCGCAACTTACCGCTGACTGTGATACTGCTAGGTATATGTACAGTGTTTCTCCTTGCACTGGAATGGAAAGAAGTGGGACTGCCACCAGGTACTATTTCAAACTCTGGAAAGCCTCTTGACACTCTGGGTTCTAGTTGATGACTTTCTTGTTAGTCGTTTTTAGGACTTTGAAAAATGGGGCACATCTGTCAGTGAGTCTGGAGATGAATCGGGAAAGAGCGGTTAGCTTGTCTTAGAGGCTCTGGACATGTACTTTCCACTCTTGGACCTTCAAGTTGAGGATGGCTTGTACTTTGTCAAGGTTAGCCTCTATGCCTCGTTCGCTGACGATATAACCCAAAAATTTGTTGGCGGTGAAGCCAAAGAAACATTTTTCTGGGTTGAGGTTCATACCATAGGCCAAGAGAATGATGATTATACGCATTTATATGAGTATAATTATATCTAAAGCACTAGAATTAAGTCAATCCTCATGTCAATTAATATGTAATTAATCTATTTTTATTTATTTTGTACAAAATAAGCGAAATTGAGGAAACGAGAGAAAATTGTGTGAAATTGAAGCAAATTAGAGTTTCCGACAAAAGGACGAAATTGTCAATGTGGGTCAACCGTGGTCAATGCCATCAAGGGAGCGGAATTCAATTACCTCCGGTAGTTTGTGCGGAATCGTATTGAGAAGAGAGAAGAAAGTAGAAGAAAAAAGAAATTAGAAAAAGAGAGAGAAAGAAAAAAAAAAAAAAATTCCTACCCTGACGTCAGCAGTACCACCATCAGTTTTCCTCCCCTTTCTTTTCCTTCACGTGGCTGCAGTTCTCTTCCCTTTTTTTTTCATTCTTTTTCCTTTTTTTTCTTTTCCTCTCTCCTTTCTTGTTTTGCCAGCTAGCATCTCATCTATCTCTTCCTCTCTTGAAAGCCACATAGACCACCCATATAATTAAACCAAGGATAATTCTTTCTTCTCTCTCACGCCCAGGACACACATCTCTCTGCAATTACATTTCTTCTTCTCCTCTTTAAGGCCGAACCAGCATACCACAATCCCCTCTCTCCATTTTTTTTTTATTCTCCCTTTGCTGCCGCACACCACCAACACATCTCCACATCTTATTTCTCTTCTTTTCACTCACACCCATTTATTCTAATCCTCATCAATTTGAAGGAGATTCACAAGGAAAACACTTCAAGCATAAGGGGTTTAATCACCACTTGGGTAAAAGGGAGAGATTATAATTCCAAGGCTTGTTATGTTTGCTTTTTAGCATTTGTAACTTGTCTTGGTTGTTTTTCCCTTTTCTATACCTTTTCCTCTTTTGTTTGTATGAAATTGATGGAATTGATGACGTATATATTTATGGGTAGTGAGTAGAAATTTTGTTGGGGGCTAGGGTTGTGTGCCCTAGTCAAAATTTTATGTAAAGAATGCCTATTTTAATGTCATGATGCAATTTAATTTATTGGATGCATATATCAATTTTTGTTGGGTTAAAAAGCATGTCTAGGAGCCTAGTCAACTCTAGGGTGTGTATTTTGAGCATGTCTAGGATGGAGTTAGAGGCTTGATCCCCTCTAATTTCTAAGCTAGAAACCTTCAATTTCGTATTCGAGGGGTTATAAGCATGGTGATTTACACCCATTGCGTGAATGCGCGGGCGGGTCGCTTAGTAGTCTAATTCCTCGATCTTTAGGCCTCTTGATGTGAATTAGAGACCCTTGAACCGGCTCTAATTCATGCCAAGTGAATTCCTACGACCCTTGAACCGGAGTAGGAATACCATGAAAGGGAATTTCGGTCCTTGAGCGCACTACTAGAATAAGGTTAATAGACATCATGTCTTTTAAATCGGTTAAGATTTCAACCGATGTCTATTGTTTTTCTAACATCAGTTCTTAAAAATCTGATGTCTATTCATACGATTAACATCGTTTCTTATATTCGACCGATGTCTATACTTTTCATCCAAAATTTAAAAAAAAGGCGGAAAGTAATATGTCTAAAATTTTGTAAGCGGGGAGCCAAATTTTCACTCCCTCCCAACACTTGGTCAGATTTCACCCTAGACTCATATTCACTAACAACCGCAATTTTCATTCCCAAACTTAACCACCGCTACAAAAACCAGCCACCGACCTCCTCTTCCTCCTTCTCCGCCTCCGACCGCTCTCCTCCTCCTTCTATGCCTCCTTCTCTCCCTTCCAGCCGAAGTCGGAGCTGCTTTAGCCGTTCTCCTTTCTTTCTCCGTAGGCCTCCCCCTCTCAACCCCTCTCTTCGATCGTCGACTCGTCAAGGCATCTACGACCTCTCTCTCCTCGACTGTAAGTCGGTAAGAAGTTGTTTGGGTTTTGACTTTGAGCATCTCCATAATTTGAACATCTTCAATCGATCTA
>LYNE01003519.1:0-16523 GCA_001662545.1 Rosa x damascena | reverse complement strand
AAAAAAAATTGGCCACCTAGAAATTGTTCTGGGCACCAGATCGGATCCAGGGACGAAGACACCAGTGAAAATCTGAGAAGCTTTGATCAAAAAGAGGCTTCTCCTCCTAAAATCTTGAAAACCCTTTCTTCATTCTCACACTGACCGAGCATGGGAGATCGAGAAAGAGAGCGAGACAGTGAACGAGACAGAGACAGACGCCGTGAAAGAGACGACCGTGACCGTGATCGCGACTGTACCACTCACGCTCCCTCTCCCATTCCAGCACTCCAGAAGATCGCTCCCACCGCAGCCCCTCCCAGCAGTGGCTGAAGCGTGTGCTGCGCGAGTCGACGGTGGAAAATGAGAAGGACCGGCAGAGTGTGGTGTCAAAATTCGTGGAGGGGATTGCGAAGGAGCAGCAGAGGCAGAGCAGCGGTGGAGAGGGCGGTGAGGACGAAGATGAGGTTGAGATGATGAAGAAGTCGGGGATATAACATGGCAGCTGGAGAGACAGAGAGAGAGACCGTCTGGCTGGAGAGAGAGAGAGTCTGACATGAGTGTAATTTGTTGATTAAATTGAGGGCAAAATTGGCAATAGATGTTAGATTGGGTAAATGGGGTTAAAAAACTCTTAGCGGAGTAAGTGGACAATTTTTAAGCTCAAATTGGGTAAGTGGTCACGACTCCAAAAAGAAATGCAAGTTTGATATAATGGAAAAGTAATTAAATCTCGATATAATGTCTGATAGACCATACATAAACTGATAGACCATTACTGCATGCAATGAAGGCTTTTATTTATGGTAGCAGGTCCATTCACTTGAACTTCAACGAATAGACACCAAAGAGTTATTCAATTTTATAGCACATGACAATGAGGAAAGTTGTATATACTTACCCCAGAAAGAAAACATACTGCCTTATCAAGTTGTCCACATTTCCACTTCGTTGTAGCAAAACTAATTGTGGAATAATTGCAACTGCCTCCAAGTATATTGAAAATGCCCAGAAGACCTGAAATAGTTCTACTTCAGCATCAGAAGTACACTATGTTGCAGTGCACCATTATGGCTTAGGGAAGTTGGTGCAGGGACATATGCGAGAACAATTAAATTCTTACAAAATATATCCGGGACCAAGAATCAACCTTCCAAACATTAATTCTTGCCAGAATATAATTATTGATACTATAACTATACAAAATTAAAGTAAGAAGTCTCAGTCAATTTCCAGTCATAGCAATGAATAATAACCACTACCACAAAGCCAAAATTATCCCCCTAGGCTTTAACTGGTATATCAATCGTAAAATGAAAATTGAAAAATACCCTAATCATGTCTCAATAGGTAATACATTAGAACTTGTATCAAGGCTTTCAAGTTTCAAACCCAATAGCAGTTGGAAAGCTAAAATGTGGTAGAATTTTTAAAGCTCCAGAGCCCAAAATGCAGCACAAAGCCAAGACAAAGAATAATTAAATATTGAACAACAGTTCTAAACATACCGTGAGTTTCACTAGCTAGATCAATGACTATTCTCGAGCTTCTGCCACTTCAAGATAGATATGTTTTAGTTTATAATTTAAAAATGGGTTATTATCACAAATGGTACCTGAACTATACATCAATCTTATCGATGGTACCTGAACTTTAATTTTGATCACAACCAGTACCCGAACTTTTCGATTTCATTTTAAATGGTACCTAGAGCCACATCCGGTCACTATTCCAACTAAAAACAGCATGGGAGGCCATCATAGTGATGATTTTTGATGATTTCAAGGGTTGCGATCATATATAGTGATGATTTTTTGGTAATAGACTTGCCTTGAACTTGTTTTTTTTGTTTTTTGTTTTCTTAGATTTGGCTTTTTTGGCCGGAATAGTGACCGAAGGTGGCCTTAGGTACCATTTAAAATGAAATCGAAAAGTTCAGGTACTGGTTGTGATCAAAATTGAAGTTCAGGTACCATCGATAAAATAGAGGATAAGTTCAGGTACCATTTGTGATAATAACCCTTTAAAAATCCAGTGAAGTTCAGGGTTCCAATTATAAGAAGGAAATAGTACATTTTCCAGGAACAATTATATGGATGAGAGACAAATTGACAGAAACAAATAACAAAGGAGTGAGTCACAGAGAAAAGATTATACCTTACAAGTTCCTTACCTGGATCTCCTTCCACAATTCAAGCATTAGCCCACACCTACTTTCAAAAGGATCATACAAAAATTAAACATAAAGAGAATACCCTACAAAAGAAATTAAGCATGTTATTTGTCTGCTTCACCAACAGCAAATCTGTACTTTTTTCTAGTAGGACAGTACTCACCAAGCAATCTAATTAATGACCAATAGATTAATGACCAATAGAGAGAGGCCCGTTCAGACAAAATGCAATGTAGCAGAATGAACTACCAACTTCCTGCAAGCAAATAATAAAGGTATTCAGAAAAACACATTCGAAGGAACATTACAGTACGTCCACCAATAAAAGAATTTCACTTATATGGTCATTGAAGGCAACAAAATATAATTCACATTCACACAAACAACCATCAACTTCGCAATCAGGTGAGTTATGAAGTGATTAATTTCCTGTGTACATAAGATTTCTTATTTTCATATTCACATTTCATATAATCAAATATATTTTGTTACACAAATAACCATAGCTGATTGTGAATAAGAGTTTTGATTTTCAGATAAACAGCATATTTGATAATGTGCAAATAAAAAACAGTAAACAAATTAAACCCAGTCATTTTCCAATTCCAGGTATCAATAGCGAAAAACCTGAAGGTTCATGAACCCTTGAAACTTCTCTACAAACAAACAAAACCTCTTGTATGAGCGGAAGCTGCGCAAAACCTACAGACTTTATTTTTCATTCCAGCAACTAAGACAACAACATTAACCAAATTGGCTTGTTTCAATTGAACCACAATTCATGTGAAACAACAATATCCCAAAATGGCTTCGATTCAAACACAATATCCCAAACAGTCAATTTCATAAACATAATAAAAAAGAAACAACAATTTCAAAAGACCCAGTCTAGAAACACAAACAATTTCAACATGTATCAATCAATTCAGAAACCCAACAAAGAAAGAAGAAGGAAGAACTTAATTTGAGATTTTACGTTTGAAGATAGGTGGAACTGCAGTGGTGGTATGCTCGTCAAGACTAGCGGTCACTGCGGTGGTGGTGTTCGACGGCGGTGGGAGAGAGAGCTGAGCGTACGATCTATTAGAGAGAGAGAGAGAGAGAGAGAGAGAGAGAGAGAGAGAGAGAGAGGTTCTCTCTATTTGAAGATAGGTGGAACTACGGTGGTGGTATGCTCCTCAGGACTGGAGGTCACTGCGGTGGTGGTTGACTGCGGTGGGTGAGAGAGCTGCGATTTATTAGACTGAGAGAGAGAGAGAGAGAGAGAGGTTCTCAGAGAGAGAAAGAGGTTGTCTTAAGGCCGAAGGTTGAGGCTAGGGAGGGCTGAGGACTGAGGGCCGATGAGAATGAAAGTGATTTTGAGAGAGAGGCGGGAGCTCTGGTGTTTTGGTCGAATGGAGAGGGAAAGAGTTTAATTTTTGTTGTAGAGAATTGAATAATTGTATTGTATTCATCTCACCATGAGATTTATATAGGGTTACATCATGTATACAAAAGGCAATACATAATAACTATACTAATCAATCGCACATTACAAGTATGTCAATCGCATACATTACGAGTCTGTCAATCGCATATATTACGAGTCTGTCAATCGCATACATTAAGCAATACCTATTGCATGAATAGTCATTATCATTTACAACACTCTCCCTTGGATATTCCATGTCAATAGTGTTGCCTCTGCTATGCGCTTCTAAGTTGCCTCGTCAAAAACTTTGCCAAGTAATAAAAACCTTGTGGGAAAAAACAACCTTGGTCGAAGGAGAAAAAGAGCACAACGCGCGTGAATGTGGGGTAGTCAACATCCTTCCACACTCCCCCTTGTGCCACTCAAACTCGGTGATGATGTTTTGATTGTTGCCTCACTAAAAACCTTGCCAAGTAACAAAAACCCTGGGGGACAAAAATAACCCTGGTCGAAGGGCAAAAAGAGCACAACACGTCCTTCACTCTTCGAGATCGAACATGTAGAAATCATACCTCCCCCTGATGTCAAGGTCTCCCCCTGATTTCTACAATTATGGGAGTTTGGACAACTTTCTTAATCCGATGCTCTTCAGATGTTTCTCGAAGGTGGATTTAGGTAACGACTTGGTTAACAAGTCCACTACATTATCATCTGAACGGATTTGATTCACTTCAATATTTAGAAGTGTTTGTTGTTGCTGATTGTAAAAGAACTTAGGCGATATATGCTTGGTGTTGTCGCCCTTGATGAAACCTAACTTCATTTGCTTAATACAAGAAGCATTATCTTCATAAATGCATATAGGTTCATCTGTGGTAGACTTCAAACCACAAGTTCCTCGAATGTGTCTAACTACAGACCTTAGCCATATGCATTCTCGCACGGCTTCATGTAGAGCGATAATCTCTGCATGATTTGGGGAAGTAACAATAAGGGTTTGCTTTGTAGACCTCCAAGATATCGCAGTGCTTCCCATGGTAAAGACATAACCCGTTTGGGAGCGACCTTTGTGAGGGTCAGAGAGATACCCTGCATTAGCAAAACCCATCAAGACATCGTTGTCATTTTGATGGAAGGGAGGAGGAGCACGGAAGGTGGAGTTTTGCCTTGTGGAGTCCGATCCCACACTTTTGTTATTTCTTTTCTCTATGTAGGGATAGAACAAGCCCATATCAATCGTACCTCTCAAGTATCGAAAGATTGTCTTTATGCCAATCCAATGGCGGCGTGTTGGCGCAGAACTGTGTCGAGCTAACAAGTTCACTGCGAATGAGATGTCCGATCTTGTGCATTGAGCTAAGTACAATAATGCGCCTATTGCACTTAGATTGGGCACTTCAGCCTCTAATAAGTCTTCGTCCTCGTCCCTTGGACGAAACAGATCTTTTTCAGGCTTAAGACTACAACCGATCATAGGAGTACTCACAGGCTTTGCTTTATCTTCATTAAAGCGCCTTAATAATTTTTGAGTATATGCTGACTGATGGATCATAATCCCATCACTACGGTGCTCGAGTTCTAGTCCTAGGCAAAACCGTGTTTTCCCAAGATCTTTCATCTCAAATTCAGATTTCAAGTATTTAACAGTTTCCTTTAACTCATCTAGAGTTCCAATTAGGTTAATGTCATCGACATAAACTGCTACAATTGCAAATCCGGAACTTGTCCTCTTTATAAACACACATGGGGATATTTCATTGTTGACATATCCCTTCCCAATCAAGTAGTTACTTAGACGGTTATACCACATCCGTCCGGATTGTTTCAATCCATATAGTGAGCGTCTCAATCTTATTGAAAACGCTCTCCATGGTTTAGAGTCACTTAACTTGGGTAATTGAAGTCCATCTGGAACCTTCATATATATCTCTGAATCTAGATCCCCATAGAGATATGCTTTAACCACATCCATAAGCTGCATGTCAAGTTTTTAGGAAACTACCAAACTGACAAGGTAGCGGAACGTTATAACGTCCATTACGGGAGAATATGTCTCCTCGTAGTCGATTCTAGGGCGTTGTGAGAAACCTTGAGCCACAAGGTGGGCTTTGTATCTAACGACCTCATTTTTCTCATTACGCTTTCTAATAAAGACCCATTTATGGCCAACAGGCTTTATACTTAGGGGTGTTAGTGTTATAGGCCCAAATACCTGTCTCTTTGTTAGTGAATCCAATTCAACCTGGATCGCATCTTTCCATTTAGGCCAGTCTGCTCTTCGTTGACATTCTTCAACGGAGTGAGGTTCGATATCATCGTGTTCTATAATTCCTTGAGCAATAGAATATGCAAACACATCATCAAGTATAATAGAATCTTGATTCAATGTCTCATGTACACTAGTATAATTCATGGAGATCTCCCTATTCCCTGGAATTGGTTCTAGCATTGGAGCGTTCCCCAATGAAGTCTCTTAGACATAACCAAAATCTGGAATATCTTCATGAGACGGGTTATTTATGTTGATGATTAATGGATCTTTCTATGCCAAACTCGCTTTCTTTCTCGGGCGAGAATCCATTGAACCTTTGAGCCTCCCACGTTTCCTTGCTGGGAGCCCGGCCTGAGCCACATTGCCATTACTATTAGTGGTGGAGGCGCCATGCCCAATACCCCTAGGGGTGGTGCCATGTCCATGATTTTTAGGGACATCAATCCTTGCAGGCACTTTTGCAGTAGGTATATGTGATCTTGTCACTTTAGCGATATCAGATAACGCAACGGGCAAAGAGTCTGCTACATTATGAAGATCGAGAATTCTCCGCACTTCAATTTCAGACTGTGCGGTTCGGGGATCAAGATGAGACAAATTGGGGACATACCACGACAATTCCTGTCGTTCCTGTTGAACATTATTGTTCCTATCTCCTCCTAACGACGGGAAGACTGTCTCATCAAAGTGACAATCCGCAAATCTAGCGGTAAATAGATCATCTGTCAAGGGTTCTAAGTAGCGGATAATGGTTGGAGAGTCATATCCAACATAAATGACTAATCGTCTTTGAGGACTCATTTTGGTGCGCTGTGGCGGCGCAATTGGCACATAAACTGTACACCCAAATATGTGTAAGTGTGAGACATCAGGCTCATATCCAGTAACCATCTGGGATGCAGAAAAGGGTTGAGTGGCGGTAGGCCTCAGACGAATGAGTACAGTTGCATGCAATATTGCATAGCCCTAAGCAGAAACAGGGAGATTGGTGCGCATAACCAATGCTCTAGCGACCATTTGAAGTCTTTTAATGGCAGCTTCTGCGAGACCATTTTGGGTGTGAACATGAGGAACAGGGTGTTCAACCTCAATCCCAATGGACATGCAATAGTCATCAAACATTTTTGATGTAAACTCTCCAGCATTGTCAAGACGAATTGACTTAATAGGATGATCAGGGTGGTGAGCCCGTAATTTAATGATTTGTGCTAGGAGTTTAGCAAAGCATTTCTTGTGGACAATAGCATGATATATGACCATCGTGTCGATGCATCAACCAACACCATAAAATATCTAAATAGTCCGCAAGTTGGTTGAATAGGTCCACAAATATCACCTTGGATTCTTTGTAAAAATGGAATATTTTCCTTAGTGTCCTTTGCATAGGATGGTCTCAATCCTAATTTTGCTAAAGAGCAGGCTTTGCAAAATGAAAGATGGGCTTTAGAAGTAACTAGGGAAGTATCCGGTTGAGCCATGAAGTCACAATTGACTTTAGAAGTAGAAAAAGGAACCAAGAAGGTATTGGTGGCATCAATACCACTTTTGGCCGCAGGGGGTAGGCGGTGCCAGCCCTACCTTGGATCGAATTTTGGTTTTGACTTCTTTTCATTTTGAAAAATGGATGTCCGTGTGAAGTCTTTAATATACGGATCATCATATCACGACTTGGGTGTCCCAAACGGTCATGCCAAAGCCTATATGTGTCAGAATCCCATAAGTCATCTCTTATGACATGGTTGGATTCAATAATTCAAATAGTGGTTGCATACAACCCACTAGATCGACACATAAGTTTCTCTAATACTCGTTTATGTCTGTAGTCATTAGAGGTGATGCAAAGGAACTCTTGTCCATTCTCACAATGTGTTTCCACATGAAAACCATTGGCTCTTATATCTTTAAAACTCAGTAGGGTCCTTCCAGCCCTAGGAGCATATAGAGCTTCAGTGACATTAATACTTGTGCCATTTGGCAACATAAATTGAGCTGGTCCTCGACCATGAATCAATTGTGATGGTCCAACCATCATAGTCACAGAAGATCGACAAGGCGTCATCCATAGAAATAGTTGCCTATGTCGTAATATAGTATGTGTGGTGCCACTATCAACAAGGCATTCCAACTCTCCAGGAAACATACTGAAAAATAATAAAGTTATTAGATGTCATGGACATGTTTTAAATCCGAACTTTATTAATAAAGATAGCCAATGATTACATCAAAGGTCCCAAAAAGTCTAATCCAAAATAAAATCAAACTAAGACACATTGTAGTCACTCTATCCGTTTGGTAACTCCAATCACATATTACCAGGAAAGTAGAGAGAGATGTTGGTGGAGCGAGGCTCTCTTAAGTACCATTAATTTCAATGACTTTCCTTGACATCATATTTCTTTGGGTGCGCCACATAAGAAAGAGTTTAATACAATTGTCATTTATTGACTAAGGCATATTGCCATTACAAAAATTCTTGGAAAAAGGACTAATCTAATCAAAGTCTGCGGCATCCTTGTGCACTTCATCGTTAGCTTTGAAGTCCTCTATGGTGAGATGGATGACTCCACCATTTTCTTCTTCTTTTGCAAGGTATACTTCTTGCTCCCTCAGGTCCCTGTATGCCCTGTATCTTAAAGCTAGTTGCTCGCTTGCCTTGCATTGCTTGAACCAATGCTCACTTGATCCACATCTATGACACATGTCATTGTGGTTGCCTCCCTTTAACAGAGGTGCACGTTGTGGGCGTTCCCTAGGAGGGTTGGTGCCACCACCACGGCCAGTGCCACGACCCCCTTTCCCACGTGTGGCATTGCCACCACTTGTATCCACACCAAACTTGCGGTTTCCTTCCTGGTTAGGGCGGTTATATGGACCCATATGTCCCTCATATCCCTTATTCTTAGGGTTCCGCTCCTTGCGCCCTCTTTTGGGTGCATTATAATTCGCGTCATGAACGTTCTTAGTTCGAATGGGCCTTGAATTATAATTCCTCACGAGTATGTTATCATGTTTCTCAGCTATAGATATGAGATTGATAAGCTGATGAAACCTCGTGATCTGTCCAACATTGACTTCAGTGCGGTATTGCTTTGATACCACAATGGCTGAAACGGCGAAGGTGGAGAGAGTTTTCTCAATTAGCTTTTGCTCTATGACAGGTTGCCCACAAAACCTCAACATGGACTGTAGGTGAAGAGCTTTTGAATTATATTCAGCAACAGACTTGAAATCAGCAAAGTGCAGATTGTTCCATTGAACCTTCAAGTCAGGGAGGAGGGAATCTTGGACATTACCAAAGCGCTCTTCTAGCGCTACCCATAGCTCTCTTGCATCCTTGATCGACATATACTCCAATCTGAGTGTCTTGTCCATATGGCGTCACATCAAGATAACTGCTTGAGCATGCTTTGTAGGTGTTCGCACGAACACACGATCCGGGTTAGGTGCCCGGATTATGGGTAATATTCCATTTGAAGTGAGGTGGTTCTCAACATCGGTTACGCAACTGTGGTAATCCGAGCCTGTTGAGTCAAGCATGGGAAAGTCGAGTCTAGGTTTATTCGACATCCTGAAAATAAGAAGAGAAGATATATTAGTTTCGGAGCTAAACTTCCACGAAAACCAATGACTAAAATATCAATGATCGAGGAAATATCGACCATTCAAAAAATGGAAATTTCAATGGAAATTTCGAGAAAGTATCGATATCGATAAAAATTCGATAGAAACTATGAAAACTTAGAGAAAAACATAAAAATTATAAATGAAACTTTAGAATATGTCTATTTGATCAATTATCTACTCTATTTTTTTCTGAATAAATATCTACTCTTTTTTTAAAAACTATATATTAAACAAATATTATTACATAATAAATTAATGTAATTTAAAGGGAATTAGTACACAACTATACATTGAGCAGACATTTATTGAAGCTTAATTTAGTGGATATTTATAATCTTGATACTTTACTAATTCTCGTACATAAAATAATAAAATAATTAGTAGTTTATTCATGTACAAAGTACTTAAAATAATAAATTTAATTAATTACAATAAAATAAACTACCCAATAAACTGTTGAAAAGGGAAAGGTAAAAAAAGATAAGATCTGTAAAGAAATATATATAACGATATTCCAATAATTACAAGTTCCTTCTCCAGCAGGATTGGTTTCCTTGTTTAAATGTATGAGGCACAACCAAGGTTCGAACCTCTTTGAGGTTGGTTTGCTCCTTTTTTCCGAATTTTGATTCCAAATTGGCAGATTGGGCCCAATTTGGGCTGTTGGGCCACGGAACAAAAGGAAAAATTTCGTGAATTTCGTCCAAATTTCCAAAATATCCGGAAATATCGCGATATCTCCAAAATATCGCACGAAATTATCATCGTATCTAGAGAAAATATCGCCAACCTCAGAAAACGAAAATTTCGCCGATATTTCAGCGAAAATTTCGATTTTTAAGTCCTTGACGAAAACTAAAATAATAAGATTTCCGAGCTATGCTACCAAGAAAACAATTTCCAAGAATCTCTTTTGGATTAGACCAAACAATAATGTTTTAATATGGTCACAATTTGATGCTTACGGATGCTCTTAGTCCAAGCATTATGAACACTCTTAGTTCATACGAACGCTCTTAGTTCGTTTAATTATGAACATTCTTAGTTCGTTAAGCGTGAATTCCCACAATTTCGCTTTGTTAAATACTCAAAACCATTTGGCAACATATATTCCAATATTCTGCAGAAAATAAAAGGAATTTAAAAGACAAGAAAGCATGAACTTTAATCTTTAAAACTTACTTGTTGAAATTCGGAGCAGATTTGCTTCTGAACAGCTCCCACTTCGAATGGTGTATAGGTCTCACAACGACTCCAATAGGGCTGAAATTTTGAGTTCAGATAGAAGGGGCAGAGATGAACAACTTTGGTGAAGGAAGGATTTTGATCTAAGGTCTGGATCAAGACGTTTAGGGGTGTGAAAACAGGATGATCTGCACAGGAACGAGCGTTCTGCTGTGCTACAGGGGCTGTAGGAGGCACAGGTGCTCAAGGGCTGCAGGAGCCGCGCACGGTATGGCTAGCAAGGGCTAGGAGCTTGCGGCAGTTTTTGGTGAATGAAATTTCGGGTGTTAGGGTTTTTTTCTTGGCTAGGGCTTGGGTTAGAGTATTGTGCTGATAACGTGTTGTAGAGAATTGGATAATTGTATTGTATTCATCTCACCATGAGGTTTATATAGGATTACATCATGTATACAAAAGGCAATACATAATAGCTATACTAATCAATCGCACATTACAAGTATGTCAATCGCATACATTATGAGTCTGTACGTCAATTGCATACATTACGAGTCTGTCAAACGCATACATTACGAGTCTATCAATCGCATACATTACGAGTCTATCGATCGCATACATTAAGCAATACCTATTGCATGAATAGTCATGATCATTTACAACAATTTTTGACTTTTGTCTGAGTGTTAAAAGTCTAGCCCTAGGCAAAACTAGGCTTGTATCAGGAGAGAGGAAAAAAAAACACCTAAATTCAGACAACATCAGTTAGGGTGCATTGTCTAAAGATAATGTGACAACAGACAAATAAAAATAGTTGTGTGAAACAAGCAAATCAGTTAACATCTTTTTGCAAGCATTGACTTAAAGGTTATTGCACAATAGACAGCTAAAAACAGTTGTGTGATTGAAACAATTAGACAACATCAAAAATCAACCATTGTCTGAATAAACGTTGGACAACATTGAAATAATAACTGTTGTCTGAATTGATCCATTCAGACAACATCATAATATCAACCATTGTCTGAAAAGTAATTGCACAAGAGCCAAGTAATAAGTATCGTTGGATTCAAAACTTCAGACGACAGAAATATTTTTGTTGTCGTCTGATTATTTTAGATGATAGTTAAAATGTTTGCTATCGTCTGATATGTGTTGTCTGATTGAATTTTTGGCCTAGTGTATGCTGAGAAACCAAAGCAATTCAAGGGAGTTGATTTCAAGCACTGGCAAAAGAAAATGTTGTTGTACCTCACAACATTAATTGAACTTGGCCCATGTGATTTCTCAAGAGAAACTTGTGCAGAAGAACTTCCAATCTCAAAGGAACTTTGATTGAGATAGATGCTTGGACACACAGTGAGTTCTTATGCAGGAACTATATCCTCAATGGATTGGATAACACCCTCTATGACGTTTATGTGACGTGCAAGACTGCAAAGGAACTATATTGGAGTCATTAGAGAAGAAGTATCTGTCACAAGCTGCAAGAGCGTCAGTTCTCAGCCAAGTTGAAGAATTGCATATCATAATTCATGAATTTCACACTGAAAGCATGAACCTTGATGAAAAATTTCAAGTGGGTGCATTCATAGAAAAGCTTCCTTCATCCTGGAAAGATTTTAAGCAAACCTTGAAGAACTTGACTAAGGAATTGTCTGTGGAAAAACTGGTTTTGAAGCTTCGAGTTGAAGAAGAAAATATAATGAATGGGAAGAATGAAGTCTCATCCTTTGAAGCCAAAGCAAACATTGTTAAAGGAGACTCATCCAAATCTAAGCCCACTTTGTAGAAGAAGAACAAAGGCAAAGCCTCAACAAAAAGTTCATCCTTTGCTCCAAAAGGGAAAAATTTCAAAACCAAAGGAGATTGTTGGGTCTATGGGAAACCAGGCCATAGAACATAGATTTATCGCCATAGAATAGACCAAAACACCCCTGGAAACTAAGGTAACAACAATCAAGCACATGTGGCTATTGATACTGATTTTGTTGTTGTGGTTTCTGAGGTTAATATGGTTGGAGACACCAAGGATTGGTGGGTTGACACAGATGCAACAAGGCACATATGCTCATATAGAAGTTTGTTCCCTACCTATCAAGAATTTGAAGGTGAAAATCTGTACATGGGAAATGCGTCAACATCTGTTGTGAAAGGGAAGGGAAAAGTGATACTGAAATAGGAGTTTGTTCACTACATATCAAGAAATTGAAGGTGAAAATCCGTACATGGGAAATGCATCAGCATCTGCTGTGAAAGGGAAGGGAAAGGTGATACTAAACTTGGCAAACAATTGGCCCTCCTTGCTGTGCTACACGTCCCTGATATCAGAAAGAATTTGGTTTCTGGTCCCATTTTAAGCGACAAAAGCTTTAAGCTTGTATTTGAATATGATAAGTTTGTACTCACCAAAGGTGGAATATTTGTAGGAAAGGGCTATCTTGCAGATGATCTCTTCAAATTCAATGCATTGCCAACTATTGTGTGTAATAATAATATAAATAAGGCTTCTACCTACTTGCTTGATTCTAATGATTTATGGCATGCTAGATTAGGCCATGTGAATTATCGTTCTTTAACCAAAATGGTAAACTTAGGATTGCTACCAAAGTGCAATCCTGAAAAAGCTTCTGCACAAAAATGTGAAATTTGCACAGAGTCTAAGTTTAAGAGGCAACCTTTCAAATTGGTGGAAAGGTCCAATGAAGTATTAGGTCTGGTACATACTGACCTTTGTGACTTCAAAGCAACACCATCTCGTGGGGGCAAAATTATTACATTTTCTTTATAGATGATTGCAGCAAACACTGCTATGTGTATTTAATACATAACAAAGATGAAGCCTTGGAAATGTTTAAATTATACAAGGTAGAAGTAGAGAATCAATTTGACAGAAAAATTAAGATCATAAGATCAGATAGAGGTGGAGAATATGAATATAATGAATTTTCAGATTTTTGTTCTTCCCATGGAATTGTTCATCAAACGACTGCACTTTACACTCCACAACATAATGGAGTTGCAGAGCGTAAAAATAGAACGTTTAAAGAAATGGTAAATTCCATGCGCAATAGTTATGGAGTTCCACAAAATTCGTGGGGTGATGCTCTCTTTGTTGCAAATACTATCTTAAATAGAGTCCATCATAAATAGACTACTAAGTCTCCTTATAGAAAGCTAGCTTAAATTGTGGGGTTGTCTTGCTAATGTTCGAGTTTCTCTCCCAAAGAGAACAAAACTTGGACCAAAAACTATAGATATTGTGTATTTATCCGATATGAAAAGAATAGTGCAGCTTATAGATTTTTGGTCTTCAAATATGAAATTGCTAACAGACATGTGAATACAATAATAGAAAGTGATGATGCTAAGTTCTTTGAACATATTTTTCCATAGAAGGAAGTAAGAATCAGCACCACAAACAAAAGAGGACGTGATTTTAGTAATATAGACCAAATATCATTGTCTAGTGTTCAAGAAAATGAAAAACTCTTATTTTCTATTCAAATGTGGGGTATTGTTGGAACTTTGTGATCAAAGACTGGGCCTTGGGCCTTGGGTCTTGGGCCCTAAGCACATAAGCATCTTTGTTTTGAAAGAACAGACGTCTTTGTTTTGTTTCAAATAAATATAACAGCAGTTACAAAGTACACATATGTTCGTTTTGAAATTCAAATCAAACAGTTATAGCTTCTCATACAATGGTTTAATCTGAACTCTATAAAAGACTCACAAAGGCCAATTCCCAAACACATCAGTTCTAAGACTCACATATCTTCAATAAAATCTTTTGAGAGAAAATAGAGATTGACGTTCGCGATAGAATCCAAGGCAACATTGCTCACCTTGGATTGAGAGTTGTATCCTGCAGGGCAGATATCCACTAAGTTCTATAGCAAGTGTTTTAGGGACGTATTTCAGTCTTAGGACATTGCACCAAAGCAAGGCTCTCTCAAAGATTCAATTTAGTGAATTTGATTTCTCCTTTCTTGATATTCTTTCATTTGTTTTTTACTTATTTTATCTTTGTTTTCTTTTTAGGATTGCAACATCACTGCAGTCCTTTATCGTATTTCAATATGCTTTTATTTTTTATTTTTTAGGATTGCTAACTACTTGCAATCCTAATCGTAAATATATATATATATATATATATGTATGTATGTATATATATGAAAGAACGGGCGCCGAAAGCCAACAACGGACTTTCTGCTTGCAACAACGGGTGTCGAAAGCCACTAATTGGTGGCTAAACCTACCGATCAACACCAAATAGTCAATCAAATCGATACTACACCCGAGAAGTATAGCAGAGCTATAAACACAAGGCAACATGACTCTTTGATCCGAGTGTCCAGGATGTTGATGTAGGACGAGATTTTAGCCATTTTCATCAAAAAATCTCGAAAAGAAAGAAGCGTCTTCACATTAAGAAGAATAATTTAAATATTGAAAATTGGTATCCAAATAGGCTTCTTAATGATGGAATCAATCATAAATTACTCTTTTGGATATATCAGGATTTTTGAGCGAAATCTTGGTTGGGATTCCCGCATCATTTGGTATCAGAGCGGGTATCACCCGCTTCTTAGCAGACGACGATCCAAGGGAGAAGTTCACTACCACCAACCTCAACGACGCTGGTCGTAGAGTATCTATCAAAGAAAGTTTCATTGAAGAGGAACATGGCAAGGAATTCGCCCTAGGACAACCTCATCAATCCAAAAAAAAAAAAAAACATGGATCATTGGATATTCACAATACCGGATTACGACGACTTCCGAACTACATGTATCATCAAAGACAAGGTATGCTCTGTAATAATTGACAGTGGTTTACGAGAGAACTTTGTAGCAAACAAAGTTGTAGATTATTTTCAATTACCGACATTGAAGCTGAGTTATCCATATTGGATTCCATTTGGAGAGGATGAATATGCGCAAGTAACAGTGGTTTGTAAAGTTCCTGTCTCTATGGGAAAATTTTATAAAGAAGAGATTACTTGTCATGTGATTGACATGGACGACACTGATGTGCTTTTTGGAAGACCATGGCAAGAAAGCGTCAAAGGTGGTTATTGCAAGGACAACACATATTTATTCAGGTGGGATGCGCACAAAATTAAAATCAAGCCTAGAAGGAAGAACATCAAGAATGACCGTCCTGAGATGTGTGAAAAGAAACATGAAGAAGCCACTTTGAAGATTGAAGAGAAACTTATTAAAGACAAGGAAGCTGATTCTTTCATCACATCGATATCCATGTCATGCATGCTTAATAGTGTTCAAGACCAACCTAAAGAGAAGTCAATGGACATTCCTTTTCAAGTGGAGGAGCTTAAGCTTCAAAATGCTTATTCTAAACTTGTCTACGGTATTGGATTCATGGTGATACCTTTTAATTTCGAGAATATTGAAGTTGATGGCTTATCATGTTTTATTCCTACTAATGATCGAGCTGCATACAAGAGGAACTCAAGGTCGAGTTCTTTTCAAGTGGAGGAGATTGATGTAGGACGAGATTTTAGCCAATTTCAACAAAAAATCTCGAAAAGAAAGAAGCGTCTTCATATTAAGAAGAATAATTTGAATATTGAAAATTGGTATTCAAATAGGCTTCTTAATGATGGAATCAATCATAAATTACTCTTTTGGAAATATCAGGATTTTCGAGTGAAATCTTGGTTGGGATTCCCGCATCAGATGTGGTGGTGTTGCACTCCTTGTTCCGAGTGTTTTGAAATGGTGACTCCTTGATCTGAGGTTCCAGGATGCAAAGTTGTTGCCCAAGCTCTGAGGGGGAACAATGTAGCTGCTCTAGACGCTGTGTAACGTCCCGAACCTAAATTCACCTGTTTACTAGTCATTTGGACGGTAAACGACAAT